>PVIC010017552.1:0-32602 GCA_004025085.1 Thryonomys swinderianus
ATAGCTATTAACTGTATGCATCTTAAAATATATAGTAAGAAAAGAATTTTTGACACAGGTATTTTGAGCGAATGTGTAATTCGTTTAAGTAAATGATAAGGATGTACATTTTAAATTTGTAGACATACACCAAGTTTATGTCTAAACTGAATTATTTACCAAACATTTAAAGGCTGCTCAGTACATGTGCCAACTCCCCAAGACAAGAGAGCCATTGTGTCATTCTCTTCCCTAGTCTTGGCTCAGATCTCTTGCCTGCCTTGTTCGGAGACGGCTGCAGAAGTAAAAGAGCTGCGGCTGCATTGGGTAATCCTTAGTGTAGGATTTTTTTCAATGTATTATTTTGCTCCTTGACAATGAAAGAAGAGAATAAAAACTTTTTTGGTTTATCTATTACTCATTCTTGTTTTGCTTTTTTGCAAAGTAGCTCTGGTCTCTGAGTTATTCTTATTTAATGAGGCATTTTAATGTCATGTTATATATTTACCAGAATTTCAAAAAATTCAGAGGACAAAATTTTACAAAAAGCAACCATTTTTAACCATTTTCACTAAAAACATAACCAGCATTTTATGTCTATAAACATATATGAATTTTGTTTATTATCAGAAGCCAGTCGCTCCTCTGATGGCCTAGAGATGGAGATGGCGAGAACTAAATAAAAAGACAACAGAGACTTACATAATTTCAGGCATATAGGGGGCTGGGAGGTCAGTACCTCAGAGCAGACAAAGACCAAGACACTCTGCGCATTCAGCTGTTTATGCGTTGCTTCATAGAGAGTAGCAGATGACTCATGGGGTACAGAGAGATCATCGTAAATTCACCAGGATTTTATCGCCCAAGCGAGTATCAGATGTCTCAGTAGAGTGGTGATAATCTTGTGTCCACGAGGAACTTATACCGATCTAATCTTACCATTGAGCATCACGACATCATGGGACCACTGCAGCCTCAGAACGGCTCCCAATAATTTATTTCGGTATATAATAAAAACCCTACAATAATGCTACCACCTATTGTGTAGCGCTTTATCATTCAAAATTACTTCAGTGACATATATTGTACTCATATGGCATTAGTTTGATACTTCCCATTACTCTACTGTAAAACTGTACAGTAATTTATTGCTTATTTCTATTATTAATAATCTTTTGATTATTTCCAGTGTGGTACTATTATTAACAATGCTGCTAGAAACATTTTTGCATGTGTATGTTGGAACATACTTCTATGCATCTTTATTTTCTTTGAAATATCCTAATATTAAAAGGTCTCTTTTATTACTTATTCTATTTTTAGATATATTTTATCAAAATGCTTTTCAGAGCAGTTTCCCAAATTGCATTTCCAGCAAACTCCAGTCCCTTAACATCCTTGTCCATAGCTGTAGTTGGCACTGTATAGGACTAATTTTAAGTCTATCCTAGCAAGTATATATTGATCATGTGAAAATTTAATCTTCTCTATGCTCTTTTGGGAGACATTTATTCAACAGCTCTGAATTTCTATTCATTGTTCTCAAAGTTTAAACTATTGCAATATTCTTCCTCAGCTGGGCATGGTGATGTTTGGCAATAGCCCTGGGTACTCTGAGGCTGAGGCAGGAATATTAGAAAAGCCCAGACGTTTAAGTTCAACCTCAATAAAAGGCAAGAGGTAGACTCTTAAAACACAGATTAGTGGAAAGTATCTGTTCTTGAATATCTATACTTACAATGTATTTGATAGTTTTGAATACATTAGAATTTATTTTCTGTGACTTAGAAATTAATATAAGATAGTCCTTAAACTTAGTCTGAGTTTGAGGAATTTCTGCAATCTGGCCACTTAATTGATTTGTTTGTTATATGACCCAAAGTGTCTAAAGAGCTTATTGATCCAAAATAAGCTCATATTAGTAGAGTTTGTGAGATTAATATCTCCTCCTGTACTTCAGCATAATAAAGTCTTGGGCTTTTTCTGAGAGTTCGCTTTTCCACTATAAAAGAGTTGTAGATTTTCACAGAGTAGGTGATGGTATAACATGTAACAGAAAAAAGGTTAAGAGTCTGTTGGAATGGATGTGTGAATAAATTTATTCACTTCTATTAAAATCCTCACTTTGCCAACTACTTGCTATGTGATTAACACATTCATATATTTATATTTCCTATATGACAGTTGCTATAATTAAATAATAATGACATTGGCATCACCTAGTTGTGCTTCTGATATACACAAGGTATGTTATTCATCAGTTATATCATTCTATACTTCAAATTCATCTTCAAGCCATTTCTTCTTCACTAACTTTTCCTTATGTACTCTTTATTGTGTGATAAATTTGCCTCATAAGATTTAGTTTTTTATTTTCAATTTCTGTAATATATTTAATTCTTATTTGTAGTTCATCAAACAAAGTCATTGCTAGTAAGACTTAGTTGTTTCTCTTTAGAGTTGTTCAGATAGTTTTATTTTCCCTTAGCCTATTAGTATGAATCAACTCTTTTGATATGGTGATTAATGTATCTAAGGAAAGGTCTTTTCTAAAGGCATTTGTTATTTCCAAAAGGATGTCTTGTATTGATGAAAGCACGAGGTAAGGAAGTCAGCATTTGATGCACACATATTGAGTTTCTAGTACATGCCAGGCTTTTAGCCAGGCCCTGAGGCGGTAACCGTGAACACACAGACAGGTGGCTCATCTGATGACACATCCAAATGAAATTGCTCAAAGGTGTCACCAGATACCACCTCAAAGAGTGCACAGGTTATGTTAGACCAACAAAATTCCTTTTCTCTGCCCCTCACTGATGTGTGAAAATGGAAGCTCATTTATCTACACTTTGCTTTCCTTTCCTTATCTGTAAGATGTGAATAATAATACTAATTACTCCAGAGGGGTCTTGAGGAATGAAATGAGGTAGTACATATCAAATGCTTAGAACAAGCTAAGACTCTTAAATAATTCAGCAAGTTAGCTATTGAGACCTTGCTCAGTAGTGTTTACTGAGGAAATCAGGACACATTTGCCATCTTGCTGGTCTTGCTATTTTTTCCGGAGGCCCTTGTGATATTTCACCTGTCTGTACACTGGTCTGCTCCAGAAGTGTTTTGAGGACTTCTTTGGCCAAAAACACACCATTCTTCATCTGATATAACTGATCATTTATCAATTCCAGTCCCAATCTTGTAAGGAAATTTTCCTGTGATATTTTGTGTGTTATTTTATTGATAAATTATGAAACTATTTATGCCCAACATGTTTAGGATTGGAAAAACACAACCACTGATCAGCACTGTGTTTCCAGTAACATCTTAGTTTCTACATAACATGTCAACAACATTACTCTGCCTTTTGTTTTGCTGTTAAAATGTGGCCTTCTGGCTTCCCTTGTGCTGAAGATTCACTATCAATCTTTTTTTGTTGGTTTGTTTTCAGATAGGCTCTTGCTTTGTAGTCCAGGCTGGCCTCAAGTTCACCATGTAGCAGAAACTGACCTTGAGCTCACAGGATCCTCCCACCTCCCACTCCTGGGATTACAGGCCCCCACCCCCATCCTCTCTGTCAATCTTACCATCGTAGTGTAACATCAACAGTATCAATACCACTTTTTTTATTTCCTATATAAAAGGCCTATGCTTTCTGAAATCCAAAGATTGAAATACACCTTTCTCTATTGTGAACTTGCAACCTGCCTTGCCTCTGAGGAGAGAATCAGATATAAATCATGACATGTTTGTTAAATTCTGGGTAAAATCCTTTGTAGGTTACATTCACTAATAATTTTCCCTTATCTATTAATTTTAGTGACAACTTTTGATAATCAGAGGAGTTTTAAATTTTGACTAGGCACAAAGTTTCTTTTATGATTCTTATTGTGTCCTATCTCTGTCTCTCTGCATAGAAATGAAAGATTTTTCTATTTGATGTGAGATTTGGGTTAATCTGTTTTTTCTGCTCCATTTGGATATTCAGTTGTTCCAGTACCATTTATTGAAGAAATAGCATCCTTATTCCCATGAGTTTCTTTGTTAATAATTAATGAGGAATATAACTATATATATGTTTTTGAGCATTTTCATCCTTAATAGATTGTTCTACTGAAAGTGTATTTGTTATTGAGAGTCAAATTCCCAATACAAAAGGGCAATGTTATGTTACCTTTAACATTTATTTGTGACTAACATATTGTTTTAATAAGATGTTTACACTTACAGGCTACTATTACTTGGGCGAGGTCTTACAAAAGATACTCAGATAGCTAAATATAGTGCAAAGAAGTGGCAACAGGACAAAGGAGACTTAATGTGCCATGGTCCAAGCAGTTAGGAAGGAAAAAAAGTAAATAGACCGGATACATCTAATACTGAAGAACAGGGGCAGTAATTTACAATTTTTTGATAGAAAAATAAACTTCAAGTGCTTTGAAATGTATACATTCCCTATAGATTTAGTTTTGGACCTTATGCTTTTTAAATTAAACGTAGTTTGACAGAGTGTGAACACAAATGTTAATCATGGTTAAAGTTCATGTTAAATCTCAAAATATTGTCATGCTTCTATTTTACTAATCAAAAATACAGGTATACTGTATTTTTGGAGTAGATGGAGATCACTATTTCAACCTCTAGAATTTTTTTATTGATTTTAACATTCAGGGTTTTTTTATTCAAAAGAAAATAAGCTGATTTGACTTGATAGGAAATAAAAGGCTATAGTAGTTTTTTTTTAACTTGAATCCTTTATTGGTACATTTTATATACACACTGCGATCACAGTCAATATTGAGAATTTGTACCAGTGCATGAGATGACTTAATTCTCAGGCGTAATGAGAATTAAGGCTATAGTAGGTTTGATATGGAGCTTTTATAATTAACCCTAATGGAGTGCATACTACTTAGCCATATAAATGACCCACTGGAGCCTAGAGGTCTCTTACCCCACCCCGTATTCCTGCAGGAATCCAAGGCTCTGCCCACTCTATGGCTTGCAGATGAGCAGTGTGTCATGTCGTTCCAAGCCATTTCTCATCTTTTTCATCCTCACATTCTATCCATGTGCTCTAAAGAAATGACACACTGGTAATCAACAAAAGAAAAAAAAAAACACACACTTGGAAACAACTCAAATGTCCATCAACTGGAGAGTGGATAAAGAAGATGTGGTTTTTTTATAAAATGGAGTATTACTCTGCCATAAAGAATGACAAGATTGATCCATTTAGGTGCAAATGGAGACACCTGGAGGATATACTAATAAGTGAAATCAATAGATCACAGGTAGACAATTTCCGGATCTTCTCTTTGGCATGAACATTTGCATAGATGCAAATGAGCTCTAGAAAGTAGAACAGCTTTTATAGAGTGGAATATTTCTATAGGAAACTTGGTGTGGGAATGTGGTGAGGGGAAGGAATAAATATGATACAGAAAGAAAATAAAAGAACATGTATAAAGGGGGGAGGAGGTGTGGGTGGGTAAGGATATGGGTAAAAATGAGAATTAACTTGTGTCATATACTGGTACAAATTCCCCAATGTTATATGTGATTTTGAGATGTATATAAATTGTACCCATAAAGAATTCAATTTAAAAAAAAACCCACACACTTAAACATATATTCTGTGGATTTTAGGAGAAAAGTTTTGTTTTTACAAAGTACCACTGACAAGTGGAGAATTTATGCAGGGAAACAATTTGGGCTTTTCAGCATTACTTAACAGTTGTGATCCTCATTTCTCTCACAGCCAGTTATTTTATATTTGTTTCATGTCCTGTCCAAACTAGTATTTTCCTTTAGAAATTAAATACTCACTATGAGTTATATAATTCTTTCTGAACTAAACTCTTTAAACAACGGAGTAAAATGGACTTAAACTCATCTAAGAAGCATATGAGCATACATCAGAGAGGATTTATAAGCTAAAGAAACTATTTTGTTCATTCTGCCACTGTCAAGTGTATAATTTTGGAGATGATTTCTGATTTTTCTAACACAGTGTTCCCTTACACAAACTTGAAGTGACTGTTTTCACATAAGCAGCGCCCTGAGTTCAGTGCTCATACTTAGTAGGATAATATACTGCTATAAAGTAGTAGAAATACTTTAAAGTTGAATTTCAGTGATATTTGATTTTTATTTTGTCCTAAAAGATCATAAAATTTAGAATGCATTTCCTCTGTCAATAAAATTTAAAATAGATATTTAATGGCATCAATTTTTCACTTCATCTCAGGAGAAGAAATTGACTTTATAATCTATAAAATACAAAAAATGACCTGCAGAGGTGTTTGTATTTTTAAAAGCAATATTACTCCTGGTGTATTTTATGGTTTTATTTAATGTTGTTTTGCAAATGGACTGTGAGGAAAGGTAAGATTACTCAGTTTGGAAAGTACTATTGTTCCTAGGAACACTTCGAGTCCTACTTAGCTTGAACTATGAGTTTATTTTAACTTATATTATGAGCTTTTTCCTGAGAGATGGCCAATATTTGTGTGTCAGATGGAAAATGTATCTACAAGTGGTTCGCTCTTCAAATGTCACTTAACAGACTTCTACTCATCACTGGCATTAAGGTTCCCTCTCGTGACCTGTACTCTTTGTCAGCTTATCCCAATGTGAATATGCACAGAAATGAGTTAAATGTCTTCTCTGTTTCTGTGCTTCCTCTGCTTCCCAAAATATATTGGATTTTGTGATGACTTTGTGCCATTAGAAATTAGCAGGTTCTTGTCATCTGTCCAGTAGTGTGTCAATGCACCTGATCTTCTCTCTCTTCTCTCCCTATTTAAATTTTATTTCTTTCTTTAATAAAACATTGAAAATCAGGCTGGAGATTTAGCTCAGTGGTTCTGGTGCCTGCCTCGCAAGCATGAGGTCCTGAGTTTGATCCCAGTAACCACATACAATGCTGAACGTGGTGACTCACGCCCACCAGCAATCAGTACCACATACCACAGTGCTGGGCGTGGTGGCTCACGCCTGTAGTCCCAGCACTCAGGAGGCAGAGACAGGAGGATTGCTGAGTTCGAGGCTTTCTGGGCTACATAGTGAGCTGAGGGCCAGACTGAACTACAAAGCGAGACCCTGTCTCAAAAAAAAAAAAAAAATTGAAAATCACTAAAGTGTTGTAAAGTGAATACTGTGTGTTTACTATTGAAAAGCATGCAACAAATAAGCTATTATTTTAGAATTTTATTTAGAATTTGTCTGAAATGTAAAGTATTAAAGTTATGATTGGATTAATTTTCCAAGATGAAACAAAGTAATAGTGTGACCAAGGTATTCAACAAGCTTTTTATTTTTTTTTAAGACAGAGTCTTGGTTTGTAGTTCAGGCTGGCCCTGAACTCACTATGTAGTCCAGGCTAGCCTCGAACTCATAGCAATCCTCCAGCCTCTGTCTCCAAGTGGTGGGATTATAGGTGTGAGACACCACACCTGCATTGTGGTATGTGGTACTGAGGATTGAACTTGAAACCTCGAGTTTGCAAGATTGATGCCAGGAGCACTGAGCTAAATCCCTGGCCCAGAAGCTTGATTCTTAATCTAACACTTTATGCCTGGTTTGCATTGCTACCTTGAAACTGATTCATATAATTTGCTTTGGAGATGCATTCATTGACGGCAAATATTTGGCTTGTTGTTGGAAAGAATGAAATAGAACTTCAATTCTATGTGAAAGTTCTTCTAATATTTGGTTATATGGATTAATTATACCACAAGAAGTTGTCAGTACTACATGAAGTACTTTTGTACTATGAAATATTATAATCTTAGAGATGTCAAATGCATTTGGAAAATCTGAGCTAAATTTCAACTGATTCTTTTACTAAAAGGCTTTATAAAAGCCTGTACCAATCTACACTTCCACCAGCATTATAAGGGAAATACAGGATTATATTTTCTCTAAAATTCCCATGTAGAAACTTAATCCTTAGTGTGATAATACTAGGAGGGGAAGCCTTTGGAAGGTGATCATGTTATGATGGATGTATCATCATTAGAAGGATGATTGTCTTTAAAAAGATGTCCCAGAGGGCCAAGGACTTAGTTCAGTGGTTCCAGAGTCTGCTTGGCAAGCCCAAGGCATGGAGTTCAATCCTTGGTACCCCATATCACAGTGCTGGTCTTGGTGGCTCACTCCTGTAATCCCAGAACTCAGGAGGCAGAGGCAGGAGGACTGCTGAGTTTGAGGTTTGCCTGGGCTACATAGTGAGCTCAGGGCCAGCCTGCACTACAAACTGACACCTTGTCTCAAAAAAAAAGAAAAATAAAGTCCTGGACCCTTCCCCTTTTATCCTTTGGTCATACAAAAAGCCAATGAGAAGATGACTGTGTGTGAACAAAGAAGCCTGTCCACAAAATCAGACACTGTGGTAGTGGTTTCTAGCTCTTCCCATCCTCCAGGACCAGAGAAAATACATTTCTCTTACTTATTTGTTTCCCAGTTGAAGGCATTCTGTCATAACAGCCTAAATGTACAGAGACATATATTTTGAAATTAGGTAGTAAGTCTTCCTAATATGATTTTTCAAAATCACTTTTGTTATTTAGTCCTGCCTTTTCATGTAAGTGTCAAGTCAGCTTGCCAATTTCTGTGAAATGTTTCCTGGATTTTTCTTTCTGTTGTTTGGAAACTATAAATGTCTTTGTGGAAATTGGAAGGCTTTTCAAATTGACTGTTTCATGAATGTGGCACATCATTTCATTTATTTAGGCCTTTATTTCTTTCATCAATAATATTTTTTCTAATGTAAAGATTCTAAACATATTTTATTAAATATGTCTGTATTGTATGTTTTGTGCTTCTAAAGTAAACATTTGGCTTCATATTCTCACTGCTAGTTAATTTGATATTGACCTTGAATCCTTTGACCTTGTTAAATATAATCAATAACTCAAGTAGTTTTTCTTCTCCATAGTCCTTAGGATTTTCTACATCCACAATCATTTAAGAATGAATTATCAGAATATATTTTTGTTTTAAGTGCACACAAACAGATGTATTTTCTTTTTCTAGTCTTTTTGTACTAAGACCTCTCATATAATCTTAAATCTAAGTAGTGAATGTTGGTATCTTTGTTTTGTTCCTATCCTTAGGGAGAAAATATTCAGTACTCACTGGAAAATATTGTCACTTGAAGGCTTCTTTTGCATGCCTTACTTTATCAAGTTGGGAATGTTTATTCTATCAGTGTAATACAATCCAGCCTCTATCAAAACTATCATGTTGATGTACAGTATTTAATTTTTGTGAGAAGTCTTTTCAGGCACTTATTTTGTGAATCAGAATCATTTATTAATAACTAGTATAAAGCCTATTCAATAACACTCCTATGCTGCATTTTAAGCATATTTTAAAAACTGATTTTAATACTTGTATCTTTTATACTACATGTGTCCATTATCTACCACATTCTGCTTATTGTATTTTGTTATTCATTTATTTAATTTTGGGTAAATTTCACTTTACAATGTGGTGCAACATAACACAGTCCATAATTTTATTAGTAGTATTTTTCTATCAAAATTTAAGCATGTGGAGCCGGAGATTTAGCTCAGTGGTTCCAGCACCTGCCTAGCAAGTGCAAGGGCCTGAATTCGATCCCGGTAACCACATAGAATTCTGGGTGTGGTGACTCACGCCCACCAATAATCAATACCACATACCACAGTGCTGGGCATGGTGGCTCACGCCTGTAATCCCAGCACTCGGGAGGCAGAGACAGGAGGATTGCTGAGTTTGAGGCTTGCAGGGCTACATAGTGAGCTCAGGGCCAGCCTGAACTACAAAGCCAGATCCTATCTCAAAAAAAAATTAATTATGGGTGTGAGAATATAAAGTATTATAAAATAGAGATCCTCCCACAACAGACTAGAGAAGAAGGTGCGGAGCTATTGTGAAACAGGAGAGATGATTGTGCCCAGAAATGGAAAATCTATATGCAAGATGAATTCCGGGATCAAAGCCAAAATCAAAGTTGTCAGAAAAGGGACGCAACACTAGCCTGCCTGGCCCGTCCCTTCCCGGGACAGACCCCTTACCGGGACAGACGTCATTTTGGTAGCAGTTCTAACTGCTACCGCACGGCCAGTGTGGCCCGAGGAGCTCACAAGCAGCAATACGAGCACAGAAGAGCCAACAACAGGAAAGAAGCGGACCCTTCGGCACGTGGACCTCCCAACACCAAGAGCACTGCGTCCTGACGGCGCTCTGTCCAGGGCCCTCCTCCCAGTGCTGCCCGGAAGCCCCTGCTGAGCAGACCAGCAGACCCACAGAGCACATCCCTCGGGACGAGGGGCTGGGCTGAGGGCAGAGCAGAGTTGTGTGTACACAGCACTGTTTTCTTGTTTCCGCAAACCGTGGAAAGAGCTAAATCGGGAAATGCTGACCGGGTCCACCTTCCGGGGCAGGGAAGGAGATAGCGCTGAACCTGGAGGTTGCGCCGAGTGACTCAGGTTGAAAAGCCAAGCTTTTGAGAGAGAGGGGTGGTTCGCCATGATGCGTAAAGGAGCGCGCGAGTCACCGGAACAGAGAACTCGTGATGATCTGTGAGGCGGAAAACTGGAGGGAGAAGACAGACAACTCCCGGGATTTGCCGGCCTCAAGAAGGGCTGCAGGGATCAGGAACCTGCAGGAAACACCGAAAATCCTCACGGAACCGGAAGAGACGCGGGTCAGCAGCAGGAATCCGGATCAAGAGGCACTACTGCCTCGGATTTGCATATGACAAAGCTACAGTGATTAAAATAGCATGGTGCAGACACGGAGACGTGTGGATTAATGCAGCACAACAGAGGACTCAGAAAATAACTCAGACACACGCAGCCACCTGATCTTTGTGGGGCTTTTTGTGTGGTTTGGTTTTGCTTTTGCTTTGTCTTTGGTACACAGGGATTGAATTTGGGATCTTGCTCTTGTAGGGCAGATGCCGAACTGTGTTCTACACTAAAATCAAAATGAATGGTTCAAAGATCTAAATGTTAAAGCAGAAGTAGTTAACATGCTGAAAGATAAAATAGGTGAAACTCTTGAAAACACAGGTGTTGGCAAGGACTTTCTGAACAAATCTCTGCTGAATAAGAAAGGCATCAAGAATCAACACATGGGATTGTATCGACTGAAAACCTTCAGTACAGCAAAAGAAATAAGCAAACAGAGTGAAGAAGTAACTTACAGAAGGAGAAAAATTTTTATTAGCTCTGCCTTGAACTGAGGCTCAATATCCAAGTAGGTATTTTCCAGGAAATAGTAAGGGATCATACTACCGTGGCCCATACATACCTGTGTACATAGCAGCACAATTCATAATAGCTAAACCTTTGAAGCAGCCTGAACAGATACCAAAATGTGGAATTATACATAGGGAGGTGCTACATTGCTCTAAAAAAGGATAAACTTGATTCTTTGTTGGAAAATGGATATGTTAAGTAACATGAATCCGAGACACAAGCTTAAATGTCACATAATTTCTTTTGTGTGAGAGGCTCAGTGTGTAAGTAATTTAAAATCTAAGATAGGAAATTGGAAAGAGGTAAATAGAGGTTTTGAAATTTGGAAGAAATCCAGAGATGGAGGGATGAGAGACCAAAAGGAGTGGGAGATTAAAAAAAAAAAAACACCAAAATATGTTAAACACTTGTACTACCCTCTAAGGCAAATGTAAATATAATGTTTCAAAAGTATTATAAACATGAATGTTACTGAAAAGGTCTGGATGTTTCAAGTATATATAATTAAAAGAAAGTCAATAATTTTGAGTTGCTTAGTGACCTTCAAATTCAACATTTTTATATTATGAAATAAAATTTATTTTGCACTTGTAACCAATTATTATTCCAAATGCTATAAAACTGTAGTTCATTTTTCCAACTATAATTGTATGCTAGAGTGCTTTTGCTTTGAATGTTAAATTCCTTTGGCACATTTTTCTTTATTTTTGTTTCAGTCATATTATTGAATGGTTTATCATAATCATACCAACAGTGCAATTTCACTGATCTCTGGTTCGGTATTTTTTTTTGCTGGAAAAGTAATCTGAAAATCCTAAAACACCTTTCATATAAATCAATTATATTTTTTGTTTTCTTAAGAAAATTAGGTAACGGAATGATAAAGGAAAATATCAAACAAGTGCAGTTCCTCAGACCTTTCAAGTACACACCTCTCTTCTCAGCAATGATTTGTGTTTAGCAAAATAATAAAACTTAACTAAGCTATCAAGCCAATAAACACAGTAAGTGAAAGTTTTAAAATAACGTTTATATAAATTCATCATTCTCTATAGTAAAATCAACATTATTATCGTATTTTAAAATGTTTTATCTCTTGGTGCCGGTATCCATCATCTTGCATGGTCTCTTAAATATACTTTTGGGCCAGTGAATTTATCCGTGAAAAAAGTTCAGTTGCCAAGATGCGTTCTGCCTTTTGTTAATTTTTTATGTAAGAACTGATATTTTTTAACAGACCTTACCAAGAAGTATAGGCCTAAGCACACATATTCTAAGAACATAGACTTAAATGTCTTCTTCTTCACAAGTGATATGTTTTTTGGGCTACATATTTAGTTCCTTTACATGTTAAATGGAAAACACATCTTTCAAATCAATACAGTTGACAAGATTAACTAAGATTTTAAATAAGTTGAATATCAGAGAGCATTGTATAAAAAGTGTAACAGTTTCCCTTGTAATCTAATCTTGAATGTACAAGGCCAGGGACACATAAGACTAGACCAACTCAAAAGTATCTATTTAAATATCTTTTTGTATAGCTTTATATATTTCCCACTTGCAGATACAGACTGACAGAAGCTATCATCTAACATATATTTTATATTACAATATATTTTGAATGATTTATGAATGATTTACTACAACTATTTTTAATAACAACTGCATTTCAAAAATGTATTTTTTAACAATAAGGTCATTGCTATATAAAATTTGGATATTACTAATGTAACTTTTAAACTATAATGATAAATACAGAGTCATCTACTTATAGACATTGTATGAATGTGTTTTAAATAATGAATTTAAAGAAAAGTAAAAAACATTAAAACTGTATTATTCATCAAATGGACTTTAGTTTTCAATTTCCTTATTACAAACCCTGAGCTAAATGTGGACAAAACTTGGATTCTTGATCTTCAGCCCTGATATATGAGTAATTACATGAAGAAATGCAATATTATTACTCAGTAGACTTGATTATGCTGAATGGGAGATAAATGATGAAGAGCTAGATCAGGCATTAATTTACTGCCTAATTGTCATATAATTTCAATTAACTATTCTTATTCCTCCCTCTCTATAGGCTAAGCTTTTCTTGGATGAAATAAGCAATTATGCTTCAATAGTTGGCAAAGTTAATAGAACAAGCCTATAGCTTTGCAAGGGACTTACCTGGACAGTTTTGTCAAAGTAGGTTAGGAACTTTCTCATGACTGTAACTACTGTTGCAACATATTTAAAGATAACAACCTATTATCACTTCTTCTTTGGCACCTGACAAAATTCAACCCACAGAATCTGATTTCCTCCTGAGAGAAGTGACACTGCTCAGGAGGTAGCAAAACATCTCTTTTCTAAAGTCTCAACTATCAGATGACAAATCTAAACCTGAGTCAAGCTGTTAGTTCCTCAAGTCTATTATGTATTACCAAGGAAACAGCCAACTTAAGTAATGATTCAGATCTCCTACATCTGAAGTTTGTTTTGTTTTGATTATAAAATAGAAGCAACCAAATTACTTGAAATTATATTCTAAAAATGCAGTATGCCTTATAGATACCATTAAAAGATCAAATGGTATATAGTTTTGTGTGTTGTTACCACTCAATGTCTGAGGTGCATCGGACCTGAAATGATGCCCAGATACACCGATGCTCAGGTCCTTACCATCATACAGCATTTGCATCTATCTTACTTTAAACTACTTTTCGATTACTTATGTCTAACACAATGCAAATGATACATAAAAGTTTTATGCCATATTGATTAGAAAATAATTTGTACCCAAATTAAATGTATTTTTTTCATTTTGCAATAAGATAATTGAACCCAGGATCTTCACATTGAATCACATCAGTAATATTTTTAATTTTTTATTTTGAGACAGGATCTCACTAAGTCACTAAGTTGTACTGGGTATATATACACTTGTGATTTTCCTACCATAGCCTCCCAGAATGCGGGGATTACAGGCTTGTGCCCTGATCTCACCTACATTTTTTGTAATATTTTCAATGCGTGACTAGTTATATTTATGGATAAAATCCTACAGATCAGTAACCATAGATAGATAGATGATAATAGGTAGGTAGGTAGGTAAGTAGGTAGGTAGAGATATAGAGAAATTTCAAACAGAAAACTTAAGAATTTCAGTTTAATAATAGTTACCACTTGTCTTAGTTATGTTTTCCATTGCTGAAACAACATACTTGACACTCAGAGTTAAAGGAGGAAAGTGGTATTTCAGCTCACTGTTTGTAGTATTGTATTAGATAACTTTAGAAGTAACTGCTTCCTTATTTGCAAATACAATGACCAATCTTTCAATATTCTATGCAAGGGCAATGTATATATGCAGTTACCCATGATTAATGTATTTATTTTGTATCACATATACTAATACAAAGTAAAATACTAAAAATAAAGTTACATACTTCTATAAAGTACTTCATTTGCTCACCATCAGGCTCCTCCAAAATATTCTATATTAGAAGCTATACTTATGAAATTTCTCTTGTCCCTAGTCCTCAGCCCAAATGTTTTCCATCTTTCTCAAGAAACAGCCTAAAAACAATGACTTCTAGTTTCTGAGCAACTGAACTTTTCCAAAGAAATTTTAACCCACAGATCTTTTTTTAATCCATACAAACTATTTGACATATTCTTAATTGTTCAAATTTATGTTGCAGATATACCGAGAGAATCTAGAACAGCTGTACTAATGGGAACACTCCATAGAAATCCTGGAGAATGGCCAATTTATTTCCCAGTTGCTATCTCTGTGCAGTCTGGAACAGAACCCCCCTTTCTACATTGTTCCCTGGCTCCCCTTTTTTCTTTTTTTGATCAGGTTTGATTCTCTTTCTGAAAAAGAGGGACAATGGCAAAAGTCTCAGAGAACAAACTGAAGTAGCGATGTTGGATTTGGTGGAGGCCACAGGGTACATGGAATTAGTTGCTTTTCTCTGAAATATTCGGCGATGCTTTCACTCTGTTCTTCTCTTGAATGTCCCAGTGTTCACTAAGCCATGAAGTTCTAATTAGATAACAGCATAAAAGAGACCTGCTAAGGACAGTATTTATGTTTGGACTCAGGAAGATGTGTGCTGTTCAGGATGTTGTTCTGATGCCCGAAGAGAAGTAATTAAGTGACAGAATGTAAATCATTTTGCCTTTTGAATCTTTATATTGTTCAAAAAGGAAAAGATGGCATACATTGTGAAATATTCTTACAAGAGCATGTTTCAGCTTTTATTTTTATATTAGGTCAGAGAAGCTTCAGAAACTTGGGAGCTGTTCCTTTAACATTTCTTCAGTTCTGAGCAGGACTATGAGAAGATATTTTTGACAACATTTTATATGAGCACAGTAAATCCCTGTACTGTCCTCCACTCAGATGGTGAAAAATCACCCTTTTTAGGATTGCTGATTCTTAGGCTGGAAATCTATTTTCTCTTTGTTCACTCGAACGATGAGAAGTGGGTATCCACAAAAAGTATAATTGTATGCACCACACCACATGTAGACATGTAAGCAATGCTCAGAACCAGTTGATTAACTTTAGAACTTGTGATTCCCCAAAGATTACAGGCAGAAAATGGTGAGAAGAGGCTTTAGTCCAAGATCTTCAGATTAGAAATTTCATGTTATCCTCACTATGTGATACGGAGTGTATTGCCACAGGCAACCCAATGTGGTAATGCATTCCTTCAGTGGGACACATGTTTCTAAAAAGATTTTGGCCCAAACCTAGCATATGTGTCAGTGTTGAATTTTGCATGCTTGATCTTCATCTGTTGTTGAATCAGTTGGCTGTTTTGCCATGAATAACTGCATATATTTTCTTAGTTCATTACAAGATTCTAAGCTATTCTTTATCTGAAAGGTTCCCTGAAAGCCTTTGCTAGCCTGTGAACTTCTCTCAATAAGAAAAATAACTCAGGATGATCACCTTTAGCCAAAATATTTTTAGCCTACAATTTTAATAATGACCAATGTCCATATTTTTAAATATTTTGCTAAAAATATTTCACAGACACAGAAAGTACAAATAATGCCATTTTATATATAAGATATTAAATATATGTTACACAGCATGAGGTTTTACTTCTTTCAAATATAAAATCAGTGTACTTTAGTAATTTGGGTACTTTACTGTATTCTCTTCTGTACATCTATAGGTATCTCATATCCTGACACTGGCAGCCATGTCACACCAGTTTTGTTTTTGTACAAATTTTCATGCCTATAACCATAAGCGATATGTAATTTTACATATTGCCATCTTTAATGGTATTTTAGCACATATATCTTCTCTCCTATTTAATAACAGTTCTATTGAGATAATGTAAATATAGTATTAGAACTTTTAAATTGTGCATTGAGGTAGGTTCTCTATACAGAGTTATATAATAATCACAACTAATTTTAGAACATTTTAATCATTTCCCCCCAAAAATTTCATATCAAGAAACAATAACCCTCCATTCTTATCTCCTACCAATTCCTATTTTCTTTAATGATTTGGGTATTGTGGGCTTTGTATAATTAAACCATACAATATGTGGCATTGCTTTCTAGTTTCTTTCAGTTACTCTTGTTCTTACTGTGGAGTCCAAGATGAATCCACTGTAAGTTGAAAATTATAAGTTGAAAATGCATTTCATACACTTACTCTACTGAACATCATAGTTTAGAAATGAAGCATACTTTCAGTTGTAATTTACTCTTATGACCACTTGGTAGAAGGAAGATGGGGCTGGCTTCCTTTCTGCATCTATCTGTGTATCTTCCTTTCTGCATCTATTCTGTATCTATCCTGCATAAGGTCATAGATTTTAAACCTCACATGTCCCCATGGGTTCCCTGTGCTTTCCTATGTTTTATTATTTCTCTTTCTTGTTTTCAAGCATGACTTTGTTCCATCTTTTGACTGTGTGTTTCATGTGTTGGCAGTATGTATGAATGTGGGTATGAAGGAGAGCACTTTGGGTGTTTTCAGTCATTCTTCCCTTGTCCTATATGTAGTTAACTTTAGAAATTGTCTTTTTTTTTACTTGAATAAAGTTCTCAAACTTGAGGACTTTAGTTCAACCATAATTGTGTGGTACGTACTTTTGATTGAGATGTTTTACATATACTGCTTAATAATTGTTTAAATTGATTTGTCTGGACATGTGCAATATAATCTCCAGCAGTGGTATGTGCATTACAAAAAATCAGAAGAAAAGAAAAACACTAATGAAGAAGAGATATAAATGCAGATAAAAAATCCACACCAAAAAATAATGTTAAAACATTTGGCCAATGAAGTTTCAAAAATTCAGTTTACTTCTATTTATTTCCTGTTAATATATTGTCATTATTGTTACAAGACAGGAAAGTTGCTATGGTTTTGGAACTTTATTACTCCAGAACAGATGTTTCAGGGCCAATACTAGAAGATACCTCTGATCTTGCATTAAAATATCCAAAACTTGATAAAGTGGTATAATTACTACCTATTTAAACCAAATTTATTGTGAGGTCTTTCCAAAAGTACAATTATATTCAGAACACAAATAAATATCAGCACATGCTCTTGGCTTAGGCCCTTTGTCTCCTGGCAATACATAGGGACCTATTATGAACCCCAGCACTGAGTTGGTGCCAATGCGTTTCCTTTCGGGATACACTCGGGACAGAAGAGTGACTACAGAGCAATGCCAGGGGCAGGACAACTAGTCACTGCAGCCTCTAAATATTTCCTTTGCATTGTAAAGAAGACTCAGCAGCTGTGATTAAATTAAGGGTCTTGCAGTATGTTCCGTTGGCTCTTCCAGCTGGGTCTAGTACTATCATTAGGATCCCACTGATTGACAAGGGGAAGCAGGAGGTTTCGGGTCAAAGAGACAGTGTGATGCAGAGGCTGGAGTAATACAGTTCCTAGCCTTGGGGAAGGAAGGGTCTGTGAGCTCAGGGTTGTGTACACCCTCTAGAAACCAGAAAGAGGCAGGAACCATTGTTCCTGGAACCTGCAGGCCCTGAGACTCCTTGATTTTTATCCTGGTAAGATGGAATTTAGTACTTTGATTTCCAGAGCTGGGAAAGATAATATTCCTTAATCTTCTCCTCCCTCTTCTCCCCTCCCCTCCTCCCTCTCCTTCCTTAATCTACCTCCTCCCTCCTTACTTCTCTAGCAATCGAGCCCAGGATCTCAGCCTTATTAGGCAGCTACTCTACTACCAAGCTACACTCCAAACCCTGATGAGAATATATTTCTGTTGTTTTAAGCCAACCTGTTTCAATAGGAATAAAAGATTAATACAAGTAAAAAGATATTAAGATACAAGTAATCATGACCTTATATTTCCTTATTTAAATGAATCAGCAAGATTTCCAATGTTAGTAGCAAACAAATTGTTTTTACTAAAATACAAAATTAATTTATATTTTGTGTGGGTGCATCAAAACTTTAAAAGGTGCATGCTGTAGGGCAAAATTTAGTAGAACTTAATTTCATGAACCAGAGTTACTCTCTTTATTTCATTGAATGTACATACCCACACTTAAGAGGCATTCAGAGACCATTAAATCACTTTTCTATATCACATATTTTTTAACTTTACAAATATGAGATAATGATTTGATCCAATAAACTTACAATATTTCAAGTTCTTACTACTAGCCAATGATGATAAATTTGCAAAACAAAATCATCAAAGCTCACTATACCATCAGCTAGCTGAAACCATCTTAATGGTGAAAACCTCCAATTCATTCAGAAATTTGCCCTTCTTAAACATGAACAACTTGGTACCAGTTTTATCCTTTGAGAGCATATAGCATACAACTTATTATTTGCATAGATCACACTTCCTTTTTTCTCCCTTTTGGTCTCTCTTTCTAGTCTTGAATTCTAACAACATTTTCAGTTTGGGGTACTTTTGGTCTTTTTCTTGCTTCCAAGTTATATAATGATTAGAATATCATTATTAAATATGATTCTGCTCTCATTTATAACTTGGCATGTTTATCATCATGTGTGCCTAATTTACCACCTTCAGGAAATAGCCTGAGGAAAAAGAATTGACTTAGCAATTTCCTCATTTATCCTGCACTACATCTCCTCCATTGTTTTTAATTTCACTCTTGTTCTAAAATTTATTTTTTTACAGAAATGACATCTTAATTCTGGTCTTTTTTTGTCACCAAGGTAGGGTTCTATGCCATATTTGATCTTACTGAAGCCTGATAAAATTTTAAAACATAAGCAAATTAACAAAAATGGGCCAAAATAAAACTTCAAAACAAACAAAATAGACCACCAGCACCACCAAAATATTTTTGCAATATCTTGTGTTTATGTTATGATCATAAGCCAACTATGAATTCCAAGAAATGTAATTATAACTTCTGAAATCCTTGTACTGCCTGATTATTATGAAATGAGCAGGGTAGGAGGGTTTCTTTATTGTGTGAAGATACGAGTCTGATAACTGGGAGAGGTGGGCTTGTGCTTTCCATCCAATCTAGTGTGCCATCTTCCGTAACGCTGGTCTTGGTGGCAATCCAAACTGTGATGCCCAGGATTTCCTAAGAGCTCATTTTACAGTGTAATAGTTGTGAGTTATCCAAGAAGTATGTTTCTTATGATAAATTTCAACTATTATGAATCAATCACTGCTTAATTTAGTCCATTTGTTTACTACCTGGACTCATTTATCTCTGTACTTAGAGAAGTAAAGCATGAATGACCAAGTGAGTGTTTCTGTCTGGCAGGGCTTCTTCAGGGAACTTGAAAACGATCAGAGACATTAACTGCTTTGCTGTTGGCTTCAGTCCCTCTTTCACATAATCTTGTCTATAGTGTTTCCTGCTAATCTCATTCTGTGCACAGGCAAGAGCCACTTCCTTTCCATTTGGCATCTAAATATGCCAGAGTTCATCTAATTTATTTTCCTGGCCTACTCAGCTTGGGTTTCCAATACCTTTCCCATGATGAATAAGAGCATGAAAAAAAAAATAAAGAAGCAGAAAAAAAATGCATATTAATTATCTTTTTACGTATATTTTTTCTATTCTATTAGAAAAACACTCTCTGGTTAATTATATATCTCTTGCATTCCCAATAGATTTCTCTATCAAATCCCTCAATAGAATGAATGTGCTTTTATAATATAAGCCTAAATGTCTTTTGCTTTTTTAAGGCTGAATTTCCTTTCTTCTTTTCTCATATCTCAAAACACATGACAAGGAAGTTATGTTATTTATATCAAATCATTATATTTATATGATACATTATGTTATTGAATCACTATTGCTAACTTTTTCCACAGCCTCTAAAGACAAAATAATATGGAAAGATTTATTCTTACAGGAAACATTTACCTTTGTGTCTTTAGGCAAATTACAGAAACTCTTTGTATTTCATGTATGTATTTACATACAACAGTGATTTGTTGAGTTTTTCTTGTGTATGCTTCGAGGCAGGGGAATTGAAGGCCACAATCATGGTCATCTTGCAGGACTTACACTCTCAAGACAGACAGACTGAGGAAGTCGTGAGTGGGGGTAGCTCAGACATCTCAGGGAAGATACCTGTGCTCAGTTTACAAAAATAAGAATTAGAAGACTTAGAAGGACCTGGAGATAGGAGTAATTTGATAAGGAGAGTGGATATCATGTTAAATAGTTTAGAATTCTCTGGGCAGGGGAAGTAGAACTCTGAATATGTTTTAAGCAAAGAACTCATGAGGTTGTATTTCTGTTTAAAATAGATTACTTTAAAATTATGTAGTAAAAGAATTTCAGAAGTTGCCATACATGCAACAGTCCCAATTTCAAATATATCTCACTGTCCATGTGAATTTCTATTCATTAGACAATATGCACTATTTGTTTTGTTTGAATAAGTATGGACAATGTATTGATCTATAAAAAGAGCAAATAAAATTTGTATAACTGTCTCACTTTCAATGATCTAACAGCTATAATGTGTACAAGATCTGAACAAAAACTGTACTGTGCATTTAATTTAAAGTTTATTTATCATTAATTCCCCTTAAATACTCCCTTGTACTTTGGCCCTTGTCCTGTTATTCTTAGCACTTTCTGAAGTAGTCCTGGACATTCTTTTTCATGAGTGTCTTCATGAGGTGTGATCAGGCTACCTCTAAGAGTTGCCAAAGGCATACTTAGCCATGCATCCCTATAAAAATGAAAAGAAAGCGGGGCTGGAGATTTAGCTCAGGGGTTCTGGTGCCTGCCTTGCAAGCGCAAGGTCCTGAGTTTGATCCCGGTAACCACATAGAATGCTGGGTGTGGTGACTCACACCCACCAGCAATCAATACCACATACCACAGTGCCAGGCGTGGTGGCTCACGCCTGTAATCCCAGCACTCGGGAGGCAGAGGCAGGAGGATTGCTGAGTTCAAGGCTTGCCTGGGCTACATAGTGAGCTCAGGGCCAGCCTGAACTACAAAGGGAGACCCTGTCTCAAAAAAGAAAAAAAAAAGAGAGAAAAGAAAGGTACCTGGCAAACATTCTCATTCCATAAGCTAGAAGAAGGGAGAAAGAAAGGAACAGGACCAAAGCAAGACCAAGATCTAGGGGGCAAACAGTAAATTCTGTTGTGTCAGGTCCAACACTCAAATTGTGGCCAAATGTGAACTACAAAGGCTTGGGTGAACCCACCTGCTATGGGGCTGCTGATTATAGCCATCATGGTCTCTCTCTCTCTCTCTCTCTCTCTCTCTCTCTCTCTCTCTCTCTCTCTCTCTCTGTGTCTCTCTCTCTCTCCCTCTCTCTTCTTAGACTTCCATTTGATTATGGATCTGTCAGTACTGTGAGTTTGGACCTCTATTCATTGTAACTGCAGGAGAAGAATAAATTTCTGTAATTTTAAGTCATTAGAATTGTGGTCATTTTATAGCATCCCTGGGAAATTAATATAGTCCTATAAATGGAAAATGTGGCATCATCCATAAAATTCATTTTCCTGCCAGGCGTGGTGGCTCACGCCTGTAATCCCAGTACTCGGGAGGCAGAGACAGGAGGATTGCTGAGTTCAAGGCTTGCCTGGGCTACATAGTGAGCTCAGGGCCAGCCTGAACTACAAAGCGAGACCCTGTCTCAAAAAAGAAAAAAAAATCATTTTCCTGAAGCAATTCTGGCATATTTACAGTAAATTAATTTTAAAAGAGATTTACAGTTTTCATTACAAAGGAACAATAAATAGAATCTCCTTTATTGATAAACATTTATTAAGCACCTACTTATGGTGATTGCTATAGATTTAGACTTTCTTATAAGATGATTTATAATTCAGGAGAAATTTAGAATATTAGAGTAATTAATTATTTCTTATATTCTACTTTTCTATGAATACTTAAAAGCACTGAATTGTTGGGAGCCCAAATACTAGTAAAATTTACAAAATCAGCATCATGTGAAACTTGGGTCCGTTTTTGATTTAGAAATATGTCTTCCATTTTTTGACACAAAGCACGCTATTCCTTGTTGCTCTCCTCTGCACCTCCTGATTCATTTTTAGCACATTTGCTGTTCTGCTATGACAGGAAGGAACTGGATCCTTGGCTAAGATCAAATCTTCTATCACTCCTTTTCAGTTCAACATGAACCTTGAGATGCAAAAACACTAACAGTGTGTTTGAATGTTAATTAAGTCCAGCCACTGAGATCAAAGAAGAAAACAGGAATGGGGCACATAGAAACTGACAGTGCCTGCCACAGCCTTCAACCTGACGTGTCACATCTCTTTGGTTATTAAATATCCTTTTTGAATCAAAATCAGTGTTTAAAAATTATGTCAACAAATCCAGTGCTTTCCATAGTGCTGAAGCTCCTTGGGAGTGCTTTGATTGAGGTTTGAAAGGCATTTATTCGAGGAGGGAAGGTCTCGTTCTCTTACTTGGTCCATGCTCTGAATCCTTCTGAGGAATCCTGTCAGACTGGACCCCTTGCATCCAAAGCCAGGGACTCTTGGTGGAATCTTCCCCTGTCCCGCTCTAGTGACAGTGGTAGAGATGTCGTGGCTTCTGCCACAACATTAGGTATGTACATCATGCTAATTTTTTTCTGTTTTTTAAGCTCAAGACGTATGTTTTAAAAATAAGCAGTTTCTGATTAATTAAAAACTGGAAGTTTTTTCAGGAAATATGTTCTTATTTTTAAAATGTATTTCAGAGCTGAAGAAAAATAATCATACTCTCTGTAAAGATTCATTGGCATCTCACTATGGCTCTCTGCAAATCTTAACTTTTAACCAAAAATAAATGAGTACAAAGTAAGAGATCCTTAGAGTTTATAGAAAAGGTGAACATAAAACCACTTTGCATTTGAAAAGCAGCTCATCTTTCAAAGTTTATCTGTGAAAAGCAAGGAGGCACTTTATCTTTCAGTCTCCCAAACAGCTTTCATTGGCACCAGTGGTTTTCTTTAAGAGAAGCTTTAATTAAATATCATTGTTTTTCTCTTGAAAGTGTCATAGCATTTTTTTGATAGCACAAAATATGTTTTTGGAACATTAACAGGATTGATATTCTTTTGACATTTTCTAAACCACAAGTGGAAATTAATATTCTGTCTTGCTTCTCCTATGTTCTAATCTTCTTTCCACTTTTCCTTTCCTGTGGATTATTAGGGCTCTGTAAATAGAATGGAGCCCCTTCAACCTCACGTTCTAGAGAATCAACAACTCAGTCATGTCGCCAGGACTTTGCTGTCCTGCTCACCGCACTGTTTATAAGCTCTACCTTCCCCAAAAGCTGACTCATGGCTGTTGTCATGTCCCCATCCTTGCTGGCTATATACTGAGAGTGTGTCATACTAGTTAAAAATATCAGGTGGACTTGCTTCATAAGAACAATGCTGTCTTCCCCTCCAGTACAATTTGGAAATTGTGCGTTTTCTCTTAGATATTATCATTTATTTGTGTTTGGTTTCTTCCTATTTTAGAGGAAAGATGAAACAATATTGTCAGTTTGGGGGAATATTATCAGCTTCAGCTTTCTGTAATGGAAACAAGAAGACAGACATGGATAACTTAGCAAAAGGAGCTGCTAGACAAAAGATTCACAATGGGAAGAAAATGTAGAGAGCAGCTTAGCCCGGAGAAGTGACAAACATGCATAGAGTGGTGACTTTCCAGCTCTTCCTGTGGTTAGGAGCAACATAAGTCGACTCAGAGATTCACTTAGTTTGCGGTTGGGTGGCACTTTCTTCTTCATTACTATTCAGTGTCATCTATTGCCTGGGATGGGTATTCTGAAGCATTTAAAGAAGACAGTTGCTTCCACTACTTATCACTTTTTCTATCTTCCACTTCTCTTCAAAAACAAAATCTTGTTTGCAGGTCAGTGGTTTTATAAATATACTGTGATGGGTAATCTTGACTGTGGCCTTGAGTTGAGGGATGCTTACATGATTAGCAATGCATATTTCTGAGTGTGCCTTGTTGGACCCACAGGGACTACATCTCTGGGCTGGCTCCTAGGGACCAAGGCTCCTGGCCCTGTAACTGTGCTGTCTCTACATGGTCCCTCACATTCTCCTGCTTTCAGCTTCTGTTGCCATGAATCAAACAACTTTCCTCCACTGTGTCCTTTTGCCGTAATGTATGTGCTTCGCAGAGAGCTGACCAAGGGAGGTGGAAATTTCTGAAACTGAGTCAAAATAAACCTGTCTTCATTTAAGTTTTAGCTATCAAGCATTTTATTCCCCCCAAAATGAAACAAGCTAATTAAAAAAACCCCGTACTTTAACCTGGGAGAAGACTTTTTGTTGTTTCTGTTACTGTTTGTTTTCTTCATGTACTGAGGATTGAACCAGGGTCTCATGCTTGCTAGCTAAACACTATAAAACTGAGCTACATCTCCAGCCCAAGAAGTTTTATGTACACTATTTTATTCCATATTCGCCAAAAGAGATAGCTATTATTTACTTTTACTTTTCCCAGATTCAGAGAGGTTAAAGAATTTGAACAAGAATAAAAAAGTTAGCCTTTGCATCAAATTTAGATTCTAGACTTTAAAAAGCATAAAATTCACACTGTTTTATTAAGTACATCACAATAGGTTATTAGAATATTGACAAAGGATATTAAAATGCTCTGTCCAAACATTTAGTGCCCAATTATCACTGATTTAAATATTGTGTGTCTGTGTGTACATCATATACAAATATGATTGATGGTGTGTATGGGTTAACATAGATACATACACACATGCACACACACACACACACACACACAAAGCACTTTGGTCAGTTATTCCTAGTCTCATAAGACACAGTCAGTACCTCCAAAGCAGCTGAACACTGAGTAAGAATCTCTCAATGGTTCATCTTAAGTTATACACAAATACTATGCCATTTTATGTAAGAGACTTGAGCATGCACAGATATTATATCCATAGAATAGTTGTGAGAACAATTCTCTAGTAAATACAGAAGGACAACTAAAATTACTTTTGGATATAAATAATATTTTACTTCCCCTTGTTCTGTCTTCCTTTCTTCTCTCCCATTCCCTTTTTCTTTCCTTTTTTTCTCCTCTCTTTTCCTATCCTACTCTCTCTATCCTTCTTTAAAAAGCCTTCATAAATTTTTAGTATATATGATATCTTTTGTTGTTTTGTTAAAAAAATCTATTCTTTTGAGTGTGTATTTGAACTTTATGAACAAATTATATGCCTTTCATATGTGATATATCTCAATTTTAAATAGAATCCAATATTTGTTAAACAAAGTTCAGTGTAATATTGAGTGAGGAAAACAGTCTTTACACATTTCAAACTAGAGATTGTTCAAAACTCTAGCATATGAAATTGTTATCAGAGATATTATCTGGATAAAAAACCTGAGACCCTCTATAAATTAAGGCTATTTTCTCATTACACAAGGTCATATTAAAAATCCATGTGAAAATGTGTTTATATAAGAAAGACTGTTGTTCAAATTTGAAGTGTGACATTAGAGTATTTATGGATTTTATGGGACATGAACTGGAGAAAAGCTGATAAAACTATGCTTGTTTGACTACATGTGAGGCTGGCTCAAGAAAGGTAAATGCTAGAATAACACAAGAAAAAGTTCAAAGACAATTGCAAACTTAAATGGAGTCAGTCCTTTTTGTAATTCAGATCTAGAAGCTTAGGGTATTAAACTCAGAATGGATGACTTTGCCTAGGAAAGTCAGTTCTGAGACAGGGTAGTTAGCTATCTGGCTCTGAGCTTGAAGTCAGTGGCCTTTTGGGAACAATTCAAAGACATGCTTGAGAAAATGAGGAGATGAGACTAATCTGCTGTTACTTGCCAGTCTCAGCACTGACTAACTGCATCTCTATCCCTTGCGGGATGGTGCCTGTAATAAGGTTGCCGTCTCCCTGTCCCCGTGCTGACAGCATCCCTTCGCTCTTGGGAATTCTGTGGTAAAGGAAACATTCCCAGGGATGTTTTGAACACTCTTTTGTTTTTTGAGACAGGGTCTTGCTTTGTAGTTCAGGCTGGCCCCGAGCTCACTATGTAGCCCAGGCAAGCCTTCAGCAATCCTCCTGCCTCTGCTTTCTGAGTGCTGGGATTACAGGCATGAGCCACCATGGCCAGCACTGTGGTGTGTGGTACTGATTGCTGGTGGGCGTGAGTCATCACACCTGGTATTATTGTATGTGGTTACCAGGGATGGAACTCAGGACCTTGTGCTTGCTAGGTAGGCACCAGAACTACTGAGCTAAATCTCCAGGCCCACAAACACTATTTTTAACCAGTTCTAACCATATAAAGTCTCTTCTTTCATTATTTCTTATTCTTCAAGCTTTTTGAAAAAATTATAATCAGAAAAAATATTCCAGTAAAAGTTCAGTTCCTATTATTTCTCCTCACAAGTAAGAACAGGTTGGTCATAATGATAATCATAAATCCATGAGCAAAGAAATTTAAGATGTGTTATAAATCAGAAAACAATGTAATCTACATAATGTCATTGGGCAGATGAAATATATTTATGTAAAACATTCAGAGTAGTTTCTGGTACATAATTTCAATGTAAAAAACAAATGTTTGCTACTCAGTATTTTAACTAGTCTATGCTGAAGTATAAAGTAAATCTGTGACTCATAAATTTTATTTTCTATAATGATTTGCTTTTTGAAATTTAAAAAGACTTTTTGAGTACAAGGAACTTGAATAACAACTGCCACAAGATGTACTCCTAGGAAGGAAGGATCTAACACTGCTGACTTTCAGGTCTGTTTTCAACATAACATGAATTTTTGTGCATAGAACCTGAAGGGTTTATATTTTTGAGTTTTGGTCAGATATTTTATACAAACATCTATTCAAAAAATTCATGGTAATATTTGGTTACAAGATTTTATAGTATTCACTAAGTTAATTAACTAACATAATTTAACTAGTCACACTGGAGCAAGTTATATCATTAATAGTTAACATGGCTATTCTAGATATGTTGAGTGACAACAGGAAAAATTGCTCCAAACTGGAAACTGAACAAAGTTTAATATATGAAAATCTTCAATTACACAATAAAGAAATAAGAATAGAAGCTGGGAAAATTAAGAAAATGGCACATTTTAAATGAAGTTTTAACTAGAAGCATCTCTGACTTATATTGTATAGTTTTAAAGCTTTCTGTATTACAGATATAATGAATAACAGTTATCATCACTTTACTATTTTACTGATAAATATTCCTGTTCTCTGTACCAGTCAGGCTATATCTATCGAAAAAGCAACACTGTTCCAGTTTCCCAGATTTTAACTACATTGGTGCAATATTTTCTTTGCTAAGGCTGAGAGTAAAAGCTCTATGAAGCTGACATCCAGTGGCATCCAGGACACTGGGCCTGTTCTTGATCAAAATAAGGCTTTGGGGTTGTGACAGTGTTGGCAAAGACCATCAGTTGGAATGAAGGATATTCAGCTAGTTCATGGTATGCTGTCTAAAAACACATCAATCAGAACTGATGATGTCAAAACAGTTCTCTAAGCTAGAGTTTTGCAGTCAGTACTTTCCAGAGGATAAACATTTCATAATATTCCTGTGTAAGAACTCTGTTTTCTAATTTTTATTTTTTATTAGCACATGTTTCCAATACATGATTATATTCCTTCTGGGAAGTTAATACATGTACATAACACATTTAAATTTTTTTATGTCTTCCCTTTTCTGATATTTTCCAAATCCCTGCATTTCTTAGACCCTTTTCCTTTTGGTTTTGAAATATAGTGAGAGTGTGTATTGAACATGTGGATACCTCTATTTCTTTTTCAGCTCTGGACATATTGTTTCTTAACACAGTATTTTTTTTTTTTTACCAGTGTATTTCTTTAGAAATGCTGTAATAGTCTGTTAACAAGTACATGACGGGCTGTCGCTAAACCACAAATAAATTGCATCATATCAGTGGTTGAATTCACACAAAATTTAAAGGCAGCAGACATTAAAAAAAAATGAGGGCCAAATGGGGAGGGATTCATTAAGAACATAGAGCCTTCAGTAGCTCTGATATCTGTATATTATATAATAATTACATATTCTGGCACCTACATACAAATTACTCAATTCTGTTTCTTCTCTACACTCTCATTAATGCAAATTCTTATTTACCAAAAATCTTTTTTGTGTGTAGGAGACAATAAAACTACTAAAATTTTCCATCCAAGAAATTGTTATGCAATGAAAGTACAACCAAGATTTTTTTTTTTTTGAGACAGGGTCTCGATTTGTAGTTCAGGTTGGCCCTGAGCTCACTATGTAGTTCAGGCAAGCCTCGAACTCAGCAATCCTCCTGTCTCTGCCTCCCGAGTGCTGGGATTACAGGCGTGCACCACCACACCTGGCTAGATTTTTTGAAATAAGGTATGTTTATCACATCAGGAAGAATATTTTTGTCTAGTCATTCTTGCTTGGGACACTCCACTTAAAAATTGATTATGTGCCTGATTTTTACTGGAGCTACATTTGACTATCATGGATTATAGGTAGAAAATTACACTATTTAAAAAATTTATTATTTATTTTTGTATGTGTTAAATTGGCAATTACTATATAAATATACATTTTAAATATAAACAATTACTCAGTTAATATACTAATAATAGTCCATGTTCAAGGATATTTAGTAAATGGGTGAAAAGACTATGTGTTGGGACCAAGGATTTAGCTCAGTGGTTCTGGCATCTGCCTCACAGTGTAAGGTCCCAGATTTGATCCCACATACCACAGTGTGGGATGTGGTGGCTCCTGCCTGTAATGCCAGCACTCAGGAAGTAGAGAAAAGAGGATTGCTGAGTTTGAGGCTTGCCTGGGCTACATAGTAACCTCAGGCCCAGCCTGAACTATGAAGCGAGACCCTGTAAAAAGAATCAGTCTTGCCAATTAGATGTTTTCTGAGTGGGAATTCCATTTGCTGAGAAACAAAAGCACTCAAATTCCAGACTAAGCAAAATAACTAATAGAAACATCACATGGAAAAACAAAAGATGAGTCAAAGATCTTTAAAGTTTTAATGATTTATTTTTATTATTTTTCCTAAGTTTAGGCAAATTTCTTTCATCATGCTGCTTTATCTGCTAAGGCACTAAAATAAAACCAGGGTCTAATTCAATGGTAGTTAAAATGCCTTGTAAATAAGAAAATGTTTTTTATTCTGGTTACAATAGTATTTAAAATAATGAGGTCCTGTGATTTGATTGACATTTAACTATTTTGAGAGATTTTGAAATACTTGTTTTCTCATTTTTAAATACCTTAACTACTCACTTAACACATTTTCATGGATTTTGATGCTTAGTCCAAGCAATTAGGGTAGCTTAACAAAGAAAGGATTCTTCTGAGGGCTCATTTCCCCATTTTTCAAAAGATGTATTTATCTAGCTGATTGCAGATACAAATTTGATCCAGAGAGGTTCTCTGCTTTAAATTTTAGCTCTGTGCTTCTCAAATTAATGTGCAAATGAATTTTATGAGGATCTCATTAAAGGATAAAATAACTCAGAGTATCTAGGGTGTTAAGGGTGGGAGGGAGATATGGGACAAGGTTGTATGTTTTAAAACACTCCTTAGCAATGCTGTGGTTGCCAGTTACTACATCATACTTTAATAAAAAAGCAGAATTTTATTCCCTAAGTTTTAACTCAGTCTTAGTATTATACTTATTCCTAACTCAGTGTTTCCCAGGGTTGCTTCCACAGGGCTGCCTATCTAAAACAAAGATGACTAGGTCGCCTACTCTTCCAAGAGACTGCCTCATTGAGGCTGTGTATGGCTGCCATCACCTTCCATTAGTGGAATTTATGTTTAACTATTGATGTTAACCATCAGACGAGGACCATAAAGACTTTACAAATAACTAAGGTGTTATTTTTTTTTTTTGAGACAGTGTCTCACTTTGTAGTTCAGGCTGGCCCTGAGCTCACTATGTAGCCCAAGCAAGCCTTGAACTCACCAATCCTCCTGCCTCTGCCTCCAAAATGCTGGGATTACAGGCATGAGCCACCATGCCTGGCATTGTGGGATGTGGTACTGATTGCTGATGGGTGTAAGTCACCACACCTAATATCATATCATTGTATGTGGTTACCGGGATCAAACCAGGGATCTTGCACTTACTAGGCAGGCAGCGGAACCACTAAGCTAAATCTCCAGCCTTAAGGTGTTATGTTTTATATAAAAAATGCTCCCTAGGTCTCATGTTCAGGGCCTGCTCAGAGGGTCCATTTTCTCTAGGCATGACCTGGCTCTTCCTTTCTCTCTATGCTTCCTGACTGCTATAGAGTGAACAGATCAGGCTACACCATTCTTGGCTTGGAGCCAGCTAACTATGGATATTTTAACAAAAGACCTTCACTGTCCATAGAACCCACTAAAACTATGAAATAAAATAAATCTCTCCTTTAATTTAGCAGTCTTAGTCACTGTCCTAAAGAAGGTAAAAAGGCTAACAGGGAAAACTAGTACCAACAACTGACTTATCAGAGTAACTATACATTATCATGTTGCTTAGAAGTGTTAGGCATTGTATGTTTAAGGACTTTGGAAAGGAATGGAGATGATGGATAGCAAAGCTTTGGAATACTACAAGCAGAGATTGATGATACTGATCAGAGCTCAGAAAGCCAGGGTGCTGACAGGAACATGGACAGTAAAGGCCAGGCTCAGGAAATTTCAGCTGGGAAGGAGAACTCCACCATTAGTTTGACAAAAGGCCATGTGTGTTAGACTCTAGCAGAAATTTATTTACTTTGGGCCCAGGTCTTGAGAGTTTTTTCAAGACTAAAGGAAGTAGACTAATTAATCTGGCAGAGGAAATTTCAGGGCCACTCAATATTCAGATTGTGGTATGATTAGGGCTTCCTGGTATCAACCAGATCCACTGTGAGACTTGAGAGCATACAACAGCTGAGTGATGTCAAAAACTTGCAGAAATACCAGAAATCTGGAGCAAAGGAGAGCATTACAGGTCTGAAAAGATTAGCATAACAGAGGAAGCAGGTACTTTCACAGCCACTTGAGGGAAGATGTTTTGAAGCTGTCTCCGAAATTAGCAAGACACTACCTATCCCATGCTCAGGCTGCAAAGGTGTAAACCTTTCACTGGAGAAGAGTCTGTGTGACTTGCTCATCCAAGGCTGCCTAGGAAAGTGAGACACTGAGAGGATGCTACAGTCACAGTCCAAGGAACCCAGTACAGCTGACCTTCATGTCAAGAATGTGTGCTGACTAAGCCACCTTATCTTTGACAAAGGAGCCAAACATCCTCAATGGAGGAAAGACAGTCTCTTTTACAAATGGTGCTGGAAAAACTGGGCTTTAACTTGCCAAAAACTAAAGCAAGACATATCTCTTTCACCATGTACTAAACTAAAATCACAATGGATTAGAGACAAACATTAAAACAGAAACAATAAACCTGTTGCAGAACTCTTGACAACATTGGTTTAAGGAGAGACTTTATGAACAAAACCTCTATAGCATGAGAACTGTTAGAATCAACAAATAAAATCTCATCCTACTAAAAAGCTTCTGCACAGCAATAGAAACCACCAGCACTGCTAAAAGACAACCAACAACATGGGAAAAAATCTTTACTAGCTGTTTGTCAGACAAAGGGCTACTATCTAAAATATATAAAGAAATTAAACAAATCAGTCTCCCCAAGTTTAAAGACCCAGTTCTAAAATGGACATCTGAATGCATGGCTGTGGGGAGAAAGGAACCCTTCTACACTGTTGGTGGGATTGCAGACTTGTGCAACCATTGTGGAGATCTGTGTGGAGATTTCTCAGAAAACTAGGACTACAGGTCCCATTTGACCCTGCTATACCCCTGCTAGGAATATACCCAAAAGAA
>PVIC010017553.1:0-32654 GCA_004025085.1 Thryonomys swinderianus
TTGATACTGAATATTCCCAGCATGGAATACTAGAATTCTTTCTTCCCTCTTTCACTTCTTTCAGTGCCTCAAGGTATGTATGTGAGTGGCATGTGGGTGATAAAAGGAAAAAAGGAAAATTAACTTCTTCCCCCTACTTCCTAGCGTGTTGGATAGTGGTGTTTTCACATATAATGTTTTGTATTTGTGTTGTATCAGTCTATGATCTATCCAGCTAATGTTCTTTCTGTTCATTCACAGACTTCATATTTCAAAGGATTTCTATTTTTCTATTTTTAGATCTTTTAACATCTTACTTCTCTTGAGCCTCAATTCAATGACTCTTACGTGGCCAGACTGAAAGCCCACCATTTAAGATCTCTGTAGTCTCTGAAGGAAAATGGAAATACTTTCAATGGTGTCTAAACTTTCAAAATCTCTAAGTGGTATGAAGAAATTGCATGTGGAGCAGAATGTATGAGTTTAACAAGCATAATGAAGGTGGGGCGCCAGCTTCACAGAGTTTCTCACAGAGAGAGGTGTGTGAATAAAAAGTGCTGTAAAGAGTTCTAGGTGCTAAGATAAGGGTCTATATGCATAAATGTGGCTGGAAGGAGGCTGTCATCAGACAGGGATGAATCATAAGGGGAGGGGTTAGGAAAGATGTCACAAAGTGAATCTCAGCTGAGGCTTTAGTAGGAAGTGTTGTCTCTAAAAAAGTAAAAATCCAGGAGTTTATAAGCCCAGAAAGTCTGAATTTAAAATATTTGAAAAATATGAATACTTTGTTATTCAGTTTTGTGGGACTCATTAATAGATGCGACAACAAAAAAACAGCATTTGGAAAAGAAGGGCAGGAAGGATGGACAAAGGATCTTGCAAAGGAAGTAAAGTTGAGTTAAGCATTTGAAGGGATTACAGAAAAAGACAGTAGAGGAAATAGGGGAGCACAGAATAGAGAATTAGAGCCAAAACAAAACTATTGTACTATCTCAGACAGTTTAACTTTTGTAAAAACAGCATCTCATCCTGCACTCTATTTTCTACTATTTTCATTTGTAAGTTTCCAACCAGTGCTGCTCATGCACTGAGACTTCGTATGATGAGAGCGCAAGCAGCAGGGTTGCTGCCTTTTTACCCAGTCATTCTGGAAACAGTGGCCAAAATTTGTCAGCAAAGTTTCTTTACCTTGAAGTCCTCACTAAAGTTGTCTCACCATCATAGTCCGTTTCTATCTGGAGTTTGAGGAAGATTGGTTCAAGGCTCTTGTCCTAGAAATTATTTACTGCCACATAAACCCCATTCCAATCCCCGTCATCTCATTCTTGGAAAATTTCCACTGACTCTTCTTTACTTTTAATCCCTTCCAAGTTGATCCCATCCAACCCAGCTCCATCCAACTCAACCTATTTCTCTGATGTGTATTATATTGACCCCGGAATCATTATTTATTTTTTAATTTAATTTAATCTATTGGTAATACACACACACATCCCAATTACACTCCACACTGAGTATTTGTACCACTATATGACATAACAATTCTCATTTATCCCCTTCCTCTACCCACTCTACAACCCCCTCCCCTATATACACAAGCTGTTTCCTTTTTTAATCGATTTTTTCTTTTCCTTATTTACCCCTAATTCCCATTTCCCTTTGAATATTTACTATTTCACAATATTGATCATGCATTCTAGAACACATTTACAACTTTAGTTTCTCACACTAGAGAAAAGATATAATATTTACACATCTGTGACCTATTATTTCACTTATGAGTATGTCCTGAATTTTAACATAAATTTCTAGAAATTTATAGACCTTTCACTGTGGATTCCTTTTTTCTTTAACCTAAAATTGACTTTGTACTCATGATCTCCACTCTGACCTTAGGTGGTAGCTGCTTCCCATGTTGCCTTCTGCCACTATATCCCTAGCATCTCAGGTCCCTCATGCATAAGCATTTTCCTTTACCTCCAGATCATTTTGCTAGTGATCTCTGTTCATTGTCATTTTCTTTAAAAGCCCTTTTCTCCACGTTCCCACTGGTGTCTCATTCTATCATCTATAAATCAGAACATTCACTTCTTTAAAAGGGAAAAGTTCAGATTCCTCAGAAGAAAAGTCTGGATTCTAATTTGCAATAATAATATACATAAAATGCATACAGAAAATACCAAGAGGTTAGCATAGCATAGTGAAGAGAGATTGAAAAGCAAAACAGAGCCGGGTGTGGTGGCTCATGCCTGTAATCCCAGCACTCAGGAGGCAGAGAGAGGATTGCTGAGTTCGAGGCTTGCCTGGGCACCATAGTGAGCTCAGGGCCAGCATGAACTACAAAGCGAGACCCTGTCTCAAAAACAAAAAAAAAAAAAAGAAAAGCAAAACAGATTTTCTTTAGTCAGTAAAAACATTCAGTATATTCAGCAAAAGTAACAGTTTATCTTTAAAAATCTAAACAGACTGACTACCACTGGCATTTCCCTTCTGCTCTGGACCACTAGATTCATTTCTAGTATATTCTTAGTTATAGAGAATAGCCTAGTATGCTTCCCCAACCTAATTTTAGAATCCCTGCCATTTTTCTCCCTCAGATCTCTGAAATGTGCCCTTGCTTTTCCTAGAAATGACCTTTCTTTCTTCCAGGCCAATCCACGAGGAAGTCTTGCTTGTTATAATCGTTAGGTGCTTGTTATGAACTGCTCTCCACCCAAAGGTGGAGACCTTACTTGTTACAGCATTCAGAGTCATGTGGAACAGTTTGGAAATTAGAAGAGAGCACTGTGGTTGTGTCTTGCAAGTGTTTACTGCTCTCAGGCTTAATTGTCCTGCTTTATGTTTTGGGAAATTGAGTTAATAATGGCATTATCCTTGATGTACTCAGATTATATTTGTACTTATTCCATAGATCCCTGGGATGAAGATGGTTACATTTATAATTTTCTCAATAGAGAATTAAAAACATTGAAATACAATTTAAAATGTACAAGTCATATAACATAGTTAAAACTGTAAAGTGAAAACAATCAATGGGATCTAGCACACTTATAATGTACAACTCCCCCCTCTACCTAGTTCCAGAACATTTTAAGCATTTCTAAAAGAAATCCTACACATGTGGAAATATGGTTTTAAACCAATCTAGGAACTTCTATATGATTTACATATTGTTTGCAGTATCTGTTGGGTTTTTATTTTATCTTCCAATCATACCAATTCTGTATGATCCACTTTATGTTAATGATAGCTTTACTAAAGTTTATGTCCAATGATGATGAGTTACACAGAAAAACATCTCTCTGGCCAAGATAATCTACTTCTAGAAAATTGCTGGTTAACATAAATCTATACAGAAGACCCTATTTAGAAAGAGAGGTATAGGACACAAGGGCAAACAAGTACTTAAATTATCAAGGCAGTAATTAGAATAGAGATCTGAAGATCATCCCTAAAACAGTGTCAGGCACATGGCAGGTACCAGTAAGCATCTGTTGAATGGAAGAATGAACAAGACTAACTAAATTAATTAATCAAAATAACCCAGAATGAATGAAAGAATAGCTGCATTGGAAATGGATCCAGAACTCAAGAAGTAGAATTTAATAAGAGCAATTTGGTACACTACAAAGGGAAGCACATTAAATGGTTACTGGGTCATTGCAGTTGAATTGGCCTTTAAAGCCAATGGGAGAGAAATGTGAAGAATCTACTGTTTCATATTCAAAAGTTTACAACAAAAGTAGAAAGATTAGAATTCCCATAGCCTTTTCCATTTATCATATCTAAAGATTTGAGATGATGAGAATACAGTTTTCAGGGAAAATACTGAGTTCCAGTACTTATGATTTTAATTTACAAAACAGAAGTGTAAGGGTATCTGCAATTACATAAATTGTAAGCGTGGGTTACACCTAATGTGGTCATAAATTTGTGTGACTCTTTCTTAGTCAGTCTGGGGGATACAATCCCTAGTTTGTCCACTTAAGATGTTCAGTGCATCCCCCTCTGTGATCATTAGTTGAAATATGCTATTAATCAAAGTTTATCTAGCTAGTCAGCAACTAGACCAAAAGGAAATCTGGTGTGATACATATCATCATGTGACTATTGGTATTCTAACATAAAGTTAATCAAAGCACTGGCATATTTTCAGCAACACAGTAATTAGTTTAATAGGATTCACCAAGACCTAAAAGTTATTCTGTTCCAAGAGAGTAGTTACCTGTGCTCAATTAATGCTCAGACGTTTCAACTTAGGAACAGCAAGCATCTATGGTGTATTTTTACCTTCATCAGGAATAGTCAGTTCCCTGAGGAAGCCCCTCCGTTGTGAATGATTCTTGCAGATTCACACACTCACCTACAGAAATTGGCATGTCTCTCCATTCTCTGTAAAACTTCATACTTCTTTGAACTGGCCTTATTTAAAAGTTTAGGTAACTTTATCTTGCCTGGTAGTGATGGACAATACTGTATTTGTGACCTAGTTTGCCACTTTCAACTATGTGAAGCAACAAATAAAGCCAGGGAAAATTACTGTGCTCCACACAGTAAGTGACATCTGGAATCCTGACACTTGTGTGATTTAGGTGCTGTTTAAAACAAGTCTCATACAAGAATAAGTGACCAGTAAAGGAAACAAAGAACCAAAAAGTACTGTACTTAGAATAGTTCCAAATGAAGTTAGAGAGGAAGTCAGAAAGGTTTTGATTAGTTAGTTCTGCTTAAAGTCATCCAAAAAGACACAAGTTTGGCTCTTGACAATGAATTTAGACATAAATGAAATTATCAATTTATATTTAATAGAAATTTGCCTACTTAAATCACAGGACAAGTTTTGAAGAAATATGATCTTGGCACTGTGCCAGACACACTAAGTAGATAACAGTTTAATCTACTTTAAAATACGGATTTTTGAAGTAAAATGAAAAAAACCCAAATACATTAAGAAATCATCTTTGAAAGGCACAAAGAGGAAAAAGTGCCCGGTTTTATCTGAGCCCCCATTTAAACCAATGTAAATGGTATATTAATTAACTGAAATTATCTTTTTTGTTATTAGTAAGGTGTTTAATGTAAATGACCCATTTAATATAAGGATTGATAGGAGGATAATTGCTAAGCAAACTTCATAGGAGATTGTTTGGGCTACTGCTCATAGGGCTCCAAATAGTGCGTATTTTGAATTGGAGGATCAGCCTGATCAGAGAATGGAATAAACAGCAAGGCTTGATGTTGCTAGAATAGTTAGAGGTTACAAAGAGGTTGTTGTGAACCACTCCTAAGACTGTGGATGGAGAAAGGAAAACAGAAGTTCCCATCTCACTCCCTTCATTCTGGGTAGACATTTCTTTGAGGCATCCAAGAATCTGAGCTCGGTCTCCTGTTAGTTTCCTTTCACTCTTTCTATTCCACTTTCCCCCACATCTTCATGCAGTGTCGGACAAGAAGTACATCCAGCCTTGTATATTTCAAGTTATCAGATGATGATCTCTTGGACTCATAGAACATAGTTCAGTCCGGTGAAGTAATATTATGTAAATAAACAGATATAAGCCTTTAATTCTGAAGAAGTATCATCCTGTTAAGTCCTCCCTCCAGTTATCAGTGTCATAGGAGCTCTCATTTACCCCATTCTGCTTACAGATAAGATTTCCTAAGAAAAGATTTATCTTCAAGACGTTATTTGATGCACATTCAGGTATTGAAAGGTTACTGTTTTCTGAAAAGAAAGATAATAACATAGCCATAGACTCTTCACCAGGGAGAATTCCAAAGAGTAAATTCCATAAAATGCTAGAGCTGGCTGCTAAGATAATATACAAAGACATCGATAATCTTCTTTCTGTAAAACAATTTAAAGTTCTTTTAAAAATTTCAAAACCTGGGCCGGGGATTTAGCTCAGTGGTTCTGGCATTTGCCTGGGAAGTGCAAGGTCCTGAGTTTGATACCCGGTACCACATACTACAGTGTCAAGAAAGATGGCTCACACCCATAATCCCAGCACCAGGAGGCAGAGGCAGGAGGGTTGCTGTGAGTTTGATGCTAGCCTGGGCTACATAGTGAGTTCAGAACCAGCCTGAACTACAAAGTGAGACCCTGCCTCAAAAAGCCAAAAACTTCAAAACTTTTAAAATCAAGCAAGACTGTGAATCTACAGAGATCTTCAGTAATGAAAGCATTTATCATAATACATATAACCATGTGTAATCATGATTACAACTGTGTTGTTTATATGTATTTGGAATATATGTCTACTCAGTTGTCATGACAACTCTAGCTTTATGCAGTGCCATATTCTAGTCACATCAGATAACATTCTCATCTAGGTTAAAAATCTAAGTTTTTTAAATCAAAATGAGAAAAAAATCCAAATACATATAATAATAACTGTACAGTGAGAAAAAAAGAAAACCTTCTGGCTTCTCTTGAGCCACCATTTGATTAGATGAAAGTGCTGTATTAATTGCAGTGACGCGGTTAATTAGAGGTTGCAAAGAGTTGTTTGTTGTGGATCTCTGTATGAAGAAAGGAAAATATAACTTTCATTGTCATTCACTGCACACACAGACAAAAAATTTAGAATGATATTCAAATATGAAAATAGACCTTGCATTAGAATAGTAAGATTATAATATCTTTTTTATTACTTTGTGGTCAACATACCATCTTTTCAACTTAAAGAAGTTTGAAACCCTGTATCATAAATGACCCCAAAAAAGATGTCTGGAAACCCCTCCTTACCTCAGAAGCTGGCCAGGTTTGAGGAGGACAACTGGGAGGAATCCACTGGCCATCTGACTGGGGAAAATGACTCTCTGTCTCTTTTTCTCTGTCTGGCTTTTGATATAGGAACCACTTCAAATACATTATCAGATTTAATTCCACAACTTTATGAGTGTGCACTTTTATTACTCTCACTTGACAGATGAGGAGGTAAAATAACCATTCAGGTGGTAGCCAGCATTTGAACCAAGGACTCCTGGCTCCAAGCCCATCCCTTAAGATAAACTCTAACCTGCCTGGCCTTGGCTTAGTCTCCATATCGAGTCTGTGCCTACTTCTCCAACCTTCTTTTATGTCTCTTTCTTGTATTTATGATGTTGTCCAAAGATACCGCCCCAAAGCACACCTGTTCCTCTGCCTCAGCATCTTCGTTCTTGTCTCCCCTTAGAAAGTTCTTCTGGCTTTTCTCAAGGTTGGATCATTGACACCCTTCAAATAACTATTTGCTCATCATTCAGGCTTGCCTGGGCTACATAGTGAGCTCAGGGCCAGCCTGAACTACAAAGCAAGACCCTGTCTCAGAAGTCCAAAAACTTCAAAACTTTTAAACTCCAGCTAGACTGTGAATATACAGAGATCTTCAGGAATGAGGGCTTTTATCATAATACATGTAACCATGTGTAATCATGATTACAACTGTGTTCTGTATATGTATTTGGAATGTATGTCTACTCATCATTCAGGCTAGCCCTCCTGACCACTTCATGTAAGGTAGTCTTATTTCCTACCTCCCTTCATTAAAATGGAATATCTCATCTATACAGTTTCTAGTACATTTTCAGCATGGTTGACATTCCACAAATATTTGTTGAGTTATCCACTGCATTCACAGTTCTCTATTAGTTTATGGTTTTAAAGTAGATTTCTTCAGGTTTTTCTTCTTCTAAACAATTATCAGTTTTTTTTCTGAGAGTTACATATCATTATCTTTTCATTTTATTATATCCACTATCAGAATTATTCTTAAACAATATGAGTAATAGCTCATATCTTTAATTTATTCTTATATTAAATAGACTCATCATTAATTATAACATTGATTTTTTTAAATTGAATTCTTTACGGGTACAATTTATATACATCTCACAATCACATATAACACTGGGGAATTTGTACCAGTATATGACACAAGTTAATTCTCATTTTTACCCATATCCCCAACCCCTTTAAACATACTCTTTTATTTTCTTTCTGAATCATATTTATTCCTTCCCCTCATTACGTTCCCATGCCAAATTTCCTATGGAAATTTCCCATTCTATAAAAACTGTCATACTTTCTAGAGGTTATTTGCATCTACAGGTGTTCATATCAAAGAGAAGATCTGGAATTTGCCTATCTGTGATCTATTGATTTCACTTATTAGTATATCCTCCAGGTGTCTCCATTTGCACCTAAATGGATCCATCTTGTCATTCTTTATGGCAGAATAATACTCCATTTTATTAAAAAAAAACACATCTCCTTTATCCAGTCTCCAGTTGATGGGCATTTGGGTTGTTTCCAAGATTGAGCTATCACAAACTGAGCTGCTATGAACAAGGGTGTACATCTGTCTTTCCAATAATTATAACATTGATTTTATCTGGAGCAGATTAATCCTTGTCACATAAAGGACACCTCCTAGTCCTAGTTTACTAAGGATGTTAAATACAGTTTTATGTAATTTAGTTTTAAAAATAAAAAGCAACCTTAAATTTTACCAAAGAACTTTGGATCATACTGTTTTCTTCTTCTGATGCCCTGATAGGTAAACTGTCAACATTAAAAATGTTAAAGTATCCTTGCTTTTCTGGAGTGAACGCTACTTAAAACTCCATTTAATATATTTCTACTTTTCTAGTATTTGTCTTAGGATTTTCTTTCTCTTTTTTCTTTTCTCTCTCTCTCTCTCTCTCTCTCTCTCTCTCTCTCTCTCTCTCTCTCTTTGCTTCTGTTGCTACTAGGGAAATTATAGCATGTTTTCCAATGTATAAATTTGTTTGTTTTAATTTATTTTATCAGCACGTTTTATATACAAATTGTAATCGTAATTGACATTGAGAATTTGTACCAGTACCTGACAAGATTTAATTCTCATTTTTAACCCATTCCCCTCCCCCCAACTTATATGTTTATTTATTGACTTGGTTTTCTCAGGTGCTACTATCAGATGCTAACAATAGGTTCAAAACATATATCTGGAAATATTTTAGTTTTTTCTCTGAGTTTTGAATAGTCAGGTACTTGCACAAATCTGAGTTCACTGCCTCCATCTGAGTCCCCTGAAAGGGCCTTACAGTAAGGATACAGGACCAGGTGGAATCAACTGTTTAGGGCAAAGGACAAAACAGTATCCACTGGTCAGTTGTTGGGTTTTGTCATACTTCTGTTTTGCTTTTGTGTCAGGTTGACTTTCAGCAATAGATGTCAAATTCTGACATGAAGAAGCAAGAGGTTTGCATCGCTTCATCAAGTACTTTCGTTGTTAGAATCATTCATTTAGGCTATCTGTCACATAAGGGCTCAGTGACTTGTATAAACACTCCAGAAGTCTTATAGATCTTGTGTGATATTCCTATTCCTTGAGGTTTTACATAGAAATGGCATTACATTAGTCTTCTACAACAACTCTTTATGTGACTGTAAAGATTTCTTAAGGATAATGATGTCTCATGGATTCTCGAGTAATCCAAGAAATATCCAAGACTGGGAGTACATGGATACAAATTAAAACATAAAGACCTAAATGATGGTATCAATAATAATACATTATTAACTAATATAATGATTAAATACTTAAAGATAATAATAGGTTTTGCCCTTTTCTATATTCTTACATTTCTATGTGGTGAACATTATTGGGGAAGATGATCTTCAATTTTCTATATGGGAACTCTCACAAGCAGAGTAACTTCTAGCCTCTCTGCCCGACCTATACTTACTGCTTCTCAGGTTAAGTGGAAAGAGTATGGTACCTGAAAAAAGAAAGCCCCTAATTCTCTATTTTTTGATGAAGTAAAGCATATGGTGGGCATTGTCTCTGTCACCTGCCTGTCCTGCCTGTAGTATGTGGTATTGATTGCTGTTGGGCGTGACTCACCACACCCAGCATTATATGTGATTACCGGGATTGAACTCAGGACCTTGCACTTGCGAGGCAGGCACCAGAACCACTGATCTAAATCTCCGGCCCCAATCTAACTCTTATATTTTTCAGTTTTCCTCAACCTAACAAATAGGTATTACTTTCATTATCAAAGAAAATAATATTTTTCAAATTGTAGGTCACTTTGCACACAAATATTATTAATAGGGGGCTGGAGATTTAGCTCAGTGGTTCCACCACCTGCCTAGCAAGTGCAAGGTCCCTAGTTTGATCCTGGTAACCACGTACAACAATACCAGGAGTGGTAAGTCACGTCCAACAGCAATGAGTACCACATACCACAGTGCTGGGCATGGTAGCTCACGCCTGTCATCCTAGCACTCAGGAGGCAGAGGCAGGAAGACTGCTGAGTTTGAGGCTTGCCTGAGCTACATAGTGAGCACAGGGCCAGCCTGAATTACAAAGCCAGACCCTGTCTCAAAGAAAAAAAAAAAAAGAATAAAACTCTGAGAGACTAAAAAATTGTCTTCTATGTAGATTTTTGAAGATATGCACTCAACAGTTAGAATAGTGAAAACTGAAATGGACAATTGCATAAATTCACTTCTCAGAACTCTCCATCTTTTATTTACTAATAAAGGCCTGTTAGCAACATCATATATTCAAACTGACTTGTACTTGCTTATTTAACTGAAAGTCACCCATAAACACACCCAGTGGACTACTGTTGGAGGAGAAGAAGACTTCTGAATCTTCCAAAGAGAAGGATCAAAACAGGCCAGAAATATGGGGAAAAGAATTCCTAAGCAACAATGTTGCTTCCCCAATAACCTGCTGGGGCCAGAATGGAGAAAGCAGAGTGGAGAGCAATGGGGCGGAATGGCAAAAAGGAGACATTCAATCATGTGATCAGCTTTTCTCTTGGCTGGGTGATTTTGTCAGAAGGAAGGCATCTCAGTCCAATGCCAGAAATTTGGCCAACAGCTTAGAGAATATAAACTATGAGAGACTTCTAAAGACTGCTTTGTATCCAGTGGTTACTATTAAAAAACAAACTGATGAGCATTCCTTTCTTTAGCTGAGAAATTGGGCAGGAGATTGCCAGTTACATGACAGAAGATTGAAACTGGCAGCATATGGCTGGCTGGATAAACTCATAAAACAAACCTTAGAGAATTATTTCTACTTTAAGAGCACAGTATTTACAATTCCAATGAAACTATTCTATATGGTTTCTAGGACAACTGTCAATACCTCATAAATTTCACAGTATAAAATGTCAGTATGATAATCTCCTAATAATATACCTTGTTATGCCATAACCCAGGGCTGAAGCATGACTCAGTGCTGACGTTTAATGAGGTTGGTCAGACAAAGTTCATAGCTCTGTTTTCTGTGCCTTTGCTGTACCTGGTCCATCCAATCTCAATTTAGAAATCATTTTTGAGCAAATGACTTCCAAATCAACTTCTCAATCCCTGTTTCAAGAGTCTCAGTGCCAGATTTATCCCTTTTGCTGGGCGTTACCACATGGATGAATTTTTATACACTTGCCAAAACAGATTTGCTTACTAATCCCTGAATATGCCTCTGCTTTTCCTAGCTTCCCAGTTTTTGTTGTATTTGGGGATCCAACCTATTAATCAGAGGAGCTAAGGGAGTAAGACAAGATTCTTAGAGTGTACTTCTGTTTTCCAGTACATTACTCGCTTTGCCATACAGTCACCATCCGGTTTCTTCCTGTTGAAATCTCACCTTTCAGCCGAAATATCACATCCTCTTCCCTGATCCACTTAGCTGGCACTGATTTCTTTTCTATACTCTTGTGGGATTTTTCTTTATGACATAGCTATTTTTATGTTCATGTTATCTTCCCCCGTAGATTGTAAATTTTCTAAAGAAAAAGACTACATTGTTTACAATTGAACAATCCCTTTATGGAATGAGCACTAGAAAATGTTGGCTGAAATGAGTTCACTGATGTACCAGAAATAGTAAAAACCCACCAACAACTCATATGAAAGAATTGTCTGCTTGCCCAATATGAGTAAATGAACATAGTGGGAAACTGAACACCATATACAAGACGCACTCCAAAAGCACCATTACTGATGTAGAAGGAATTTAGAAAAGAGCTCTGTGTTGTAAAACCTTGATGAGAATTCCTCACTGCTCCATACAAATAACAACATCCCTAGAAAGTTGTTGAGTGGCTGGCTGTCCAGATATGTCTTAAATAGTGATCAAGGGAAGTAGAGGTCCCAGAGGCTAAAACACAACCATTTTTATTTTTGTTTTTTGATACAGATACAAAATCTTTATTATGCTCACTTACCATGAAAAAGAGGCCAGATATGTGAAAGTATATTTCAAATACTAGTGATCATTGACACCACCAGGCAAACGACCAAATTAAGGCTTAGGGTCATGAAACTTGTGCATACAAAGCTGTATTTGTGTAGAAAGTGAAGCCAAGAGAGAAAAAACAAGTTTTATGAAAAAGACTTCGTAATTTTAAAAATATGTATGAATGCCTGGAAATTTCCATTACGACTTCATTACATCACAGAATAATTGCCTTTCTAGGAAAAGTGATTTCAATGGTTTCATGAGATTACAGTTTGGTTTAGTCAGAGATGCTTTCTACCATTCTTCGTCCCAGGGCTATCTTCTAAAATATCATAAACGAGTTTTGTTGGTGATTGGTTTTCCGAAGTCCGAGGATGACTTCTGTGAGACGGTGTGAGGGGCACAGTGTATGAGAGACGGGAAACTTGGCGGAGAATTCATTTCCCAGGATCGGATAGTTTCAACTCTTCTGCCAGGTCCCTCCACAAAGGCTGCGAGCTTCACCCCTCCTGGTGCTTCCCGCACAGTAACACTCCGGCCCTGCAGTTCTGCGTCCCAGCAGCTCTCTCACTGGGAAAGAGGGTCAGCCGTGAATCTCTTTCCTTTTCACTCCTCCTCCTTGGTAGTCAAGCTCAAGTTCTAGGAGCAAACAGCAACCGCCAAAGCAAATACTTTGGGGCCAAGGAACTGCCCGAGCCTCCCTCCGCGGCAGAATTATGCAGCCTTGTTTGCTCAGCTCCGAGGCGCGGGGAGGGCAGGAGGCCAGGCGGCCCGCCCCGCTGGGGAGGCCATTGGCTCCCTCTCTCCTCGCCGCTCTTTTGGCATCTCGGTTGGACAGGTTGAGAGAAACCTGTCATTAAGGTGTTGTCAAAGTGAGCCCTGTGGGTGTGGGCCGTTCCCGACCTTTGTGGTTTTAGATTTTCAAAGCGGAGGACTTCTTGGCTATGGGATCAAGTTCGTGGAACTAGCCTTCTGTGTCTTGGAAATGCCACCGTAACAGGAGGCGCCAAGGAGTTTACGTGTAACACACAACGAGCACGAAAATGACGAAAGTTCTTCAGGGGTTTGATTTCAGTTTCTTAAATGAGGAAGAAGCCAGGAAGATCCTTCAGGTACTGGAGAGAAATGAGGAGCTACAAAAGGCAGAGAAGGACAGGATCAGGTACACAGCCGCCCCTCTCTCTCCCCCGGGCTTCGCGGGCGGCCGTCAGGAGCGGGCGCGGGGCGATGGAAGGCGGAGCCCCTGCACCTGCGCCGCCGCCGGGCCAGCTCCGGGCGTCCCCGCCTCGCGCGCCGCTGTGCGCACACGTGGGCGCCGGGCCTGCGGGGGGCGCGGGCTGCGGAGGGCCGGGAAGGAGCCGCCCCGCCCCCGCCCCGAGTCCCGGCTGCTCCGCGCGGAGAGCGCGCGCCCATCGGCGGCCGGGTGCTCCGGGGACTCGCCGGACGCCTGTGTGGTGACCCGGGGCCTGGCGGGCCGGGCGGGCGGGCCGCGGTGGGCGGGACTGCTGCGCGCGGCGCGTTGAGGGGAAGTTGCTGCTGAATTTCATCATTGACTTGAGCGTTGTGGCTGAGGACTCCTTGGCAGCGAATTTATTCCAGGGCTGACTGGCTGGGAGTAAGTCAACCAGTTCTCCTGCGGAGAAGTGCCTAAGTGTGGGGCTGAGTTAGAGAGACTCCCCCAGGCCCTCTCTAAGTGACTGGAAGGGAATTCGGACACTCTTAGGCCACAGTTTGTGGCACTGACTGGACCCGGCCGTTTTCTTCGTAAAAAACTGCCTGGTATTGTGCACTCGTGCCTCTCTGGTTGTTCCCTGGTATTCGCGCCTGCTCCCACCCCCAATTTCCTCCCCAGACCCTTCTAGGACACTCTTCTGATCGGGAAACCCTAGTTAGTCTTTGAAGAAGCGGTTGAAATGCTCAGAGCCCGACATCCTGTCTACATTTTTCTTCCCCAGCCGTGACTTTTGATGGTTCAATGAAATGGGAAGTTTGAGAATGTGGATTTTATACTGCCCTTCCAGTTGTCTAAAAATAAAAAGGTCATCGCTTCACACAGTGTAATGTTCTCTCCGGAGAACAGTGCATCCATAACTATGCAGCACCTCTTGGAGATACCCATCTGTTTACAGGGGTGCCCCAAACTCTGGGAAGACTTTAGAACTGTATGGAGTTTGGCTTCAACATATAAGTATTGCCAAGGCACTAGTAGACTGTTGTCAGTGTGTGTTACTGGAAGCCCTTCTTGTCCTTGAAGAGGATGGGCTCCGTGAGCCACTGTATATTCGGAAATTAGGAAATAACAAGAGGGAAGGAAGCTTCTTTTGAGGTTGTTATCACTTTGACTTCTCATAGACTTCAAAATATTTTAATTTTCATTCAGGGAAATTTTGTCTTTTTGTATCTGACTTGATGCTTTCCTTACTGTGTTCTCTGCAGTGCTTCATGTTGCCTGCCACAGTTGACTTTGGAGGGAACTGGATTTGTACATTGATGGCAAAGGCAATTGGGCTAGGGCTTGTTTTTTTTTTTTTTCTTTTACTTTTTGAGACGGGATCTCATTATGTAGTTCAGGTTGGCCTTGAAATCACCATGTACCCCAAGGCTTTGAACTCAAGACAGTCCTCCTGCCTCAGCCTCCCAAGGACTGGGATTACAAGAATGCACCACCAGGCCTGCCATTGGTTAGATTTTAGAAGGAACACTGTAATACATTTTCTGATTTCATATCGCTCACATCCTAAATGAATTATTGACAGGAAAAGCTACAATGCTAAAACAAAATATAACAATTAAAATATTAATTACCCAAATATTTTGAAAAATCACCATTAAAATATAAAAATAAGGAAAGTAGACAGTCAGACCACATGCCCAAAGCAGTAATGCCTGGTACTGTCTTGTCCCTTGGTTAGCTCCTGGTGCCCTCTATTAATTGCTTGTGTCTGGATGGCAGCCTGCATAATAGGACTTTTCTATTTATGTGCTCAGACTCACATGCATCTGCCTTAGTAGAGGAAACTGGCATACAGAATGGGCCTGAGATAACATGTCGTCTTGGCTGCTGCTTTTCCTTGTTCTCTTCATATATGTGATCATCATAGTTTCCAAGTAAAAAACTTATAGATAACTTCCAATTCAAGAGCCCTGTCTGAGACACTCTGCAGCCTTTTTACTATACAGTGTTGACAAACAGCCTCAAGATCGTTTGACTAGGATGATAAACTACCAAATGTGGGAGTTTGACAGTAAGCTGGGTGAAGGACATCTAATGAAATCAGTTATATCTATGGTAGACTGGAGCTGTTTACAAGACAAGAAGAAATATCCTCTCGTTAAAATATAGGAGGACAGTAACACAGTTCCAGAGGTGTTGAGAGATGAGTGTTAAAGCTGTGGGAATAGTTTCCCATGCTGGAGACAGCACCCTCCTCCACAGAATTGCTCCTGAAGAGACAAAACTTTCCCCTGGTTTCCCCTCATCTCTACCAGACTTCTTGGGCTCCATCTTATTAGGAAAGTATTTGCATTAAAAAGAATAGTTAATGTTGCTAGTATATTCAGTTTATTCAAATTTTATCAAAATCACCAAGCTTCAAGTTGATAAGTAAGCAAAAGACAGAAGATACATACTAGAAGATAGTCAGACAGTAAACAAAACAGGTGGGAAAATGTTCACTCATGTAGGAATAGATGAAAAATAAAGTATTCTTGAGCTACTGTGGTGCTCCTATAAATATAACAGGAAATACTGTTGGTGAAGTTTGGAGTGAAACGGATAGACCAGATGATGTTAGTCACATAATATGACTCCAAGCCTTTTAGCGACCGTGTGTGTGTGTGTGTGTGTGTGTGTGTGTGTGTGTGTGTGTGTGGTCTCACTTTGTAGTTCAGGCTGGCCCTGAGCTCACTATGTAGCCCAGGCAAGCGTCGAACTCAGCAATCCTCCTATCTCTGCCTCCCGAGTGCTGAGATTACAGGCGTGAGCCACCACACCCGGCACTGTGGTATGTGGTATTGATGGCTGGTGGGCATGAGTCAGCACGCCCATCATTGTGGTATGTGGTTACCTGGATCGAACTTGGGACCTTGGCTTGCAAGACAGACACCGGAACCAGTGAGCTAAATTCCCAGCCAGTATCACAATATATTTATACAGCTATGTCTTGCCTTGATCTAGTTGTCTAATTTTTAGGTATTTCTCATTAGTAGTAGGCTAAGGCAGAAGACATGCCCACATCAATGTTTATTCACTGCTGCTTTTTAATGTAATAACAGTAATTACTGCTGTAATGATAACAGCTAACATTTATTGTGCCCTCACTGTGTACTGGGCACTGTATTAAACATGTTATACAGATTTATTTAATCTTCCCAATAACTTTGTTAGGTACACTCTTTAATTCCCACTTCACAGAGAAGAAAACAACTTACGAAGTTGGATATGTCATCCAAGTTAAGCAGTGGAGCCACTATTCAAATCTAGATCTATTTCAAAACTATTTTATCCATCAGCAATAAATGATATAACCATTCCTCGAGGTAGGTATTATTAATAACTTTTTAAAGAAAAGAAATTTAAATTTGAGCAAAGTTGAAGATATATGTGTACATCTAAACTAATACATTTATATATTATATAGTATATAATATATACTATATAATATATATACATACACATATATTATATTATATACATATATATATATATATATATATATGTGTGGGGGTTTTTTTGTTGTTTTGTTTTTTGAGACAGGGTCTCACTTTGTAGTTCAGGCTGGCCCTGAGCTCACTGCGTAGCCCAGACAGACCTCAAACTCTGCAATCCTCCTGCCTCTGCCTCCCGAGTGCTGGGATTACAGGCGTGAGCCACCACGGTTGGCATTGTGTGTGTGGCACTGATTGCTGGGTGGGCATGAGTCATCATGCCCGATATTCTTGTATGTGGTTACTGGGAATCAAACCAGCGACCTTGCACTTGCTAGGCAGGTTCCGGAACCACTGAGCTAAATCTCTGGCCCAGGATACTGTTTTTATAAGTCTCAAAAATCACAATTACATGACCTCAACCCCTACCACCCCACTTCCATTGTTGGGTCTCATGAGTAGACCCCAAAAGAGAAAGTACCACAGTGGCTTGCATCACCACGGTAGCACATAGAATAGATATCAGTAAATCAAAAATGTTTACTATTATAGAAAACTTATGAAGATGTTATGTGTTTGGATAATCACATTGAAAAATGGCACATCTACATTTAGACTATCTTTGCTGAATAGTAAGATTACAGCCTGGAAAGTTTTTCCATAATTTGTTTGTTTCTGATAGATTCACACTAGTGTCCTTGAGATGTATCAAGGTTGTTTTTTTTTTTTTTGAGGCAGGGTCTCACTTTGTAGTTCAGGCTGGCCCTGAGCTCACTATGCAGCCCAGGCAAGCCTTAAATTCAGCAATCCTCCTGCCTCTGCCTCCCGAGTGCTGGGACCATAGGTGTGAGCCACCACACCCAGCCCTGTGGTATGTGGTATTGATTGCTGGTGGGTGTGAATCTCCACACCCAGCATTGTATGTGGTTACCGGGGATTAAACTCAGGACCTTGCGCTTTCGAGGCAGGTGCCGGAACCACTAAGCTAACCCTCTGGCCCGAGATGTAGCAACTTTTGAAGACGTCTGTACATTTTACAGTTGTGAAATGAAATGGTCCACAGGTAGTAGAGGCAGCAACATCTTGCAAAGATAAAAAGCCAGACACACTGGTCTCTTGTGTCTCCTAGGCTTTTCACCTGCCCTCTCCTCTGCTGGCCTGTGAAATTTGCTGCTAGAGTTAAGAATCTCAAAAGATACTGAGGCCTAATTATCAGGCATTGACTATGTGCCAGACACTGTTGGCTTTGAGAATACAGCAGACAATGAAGCCAGATTCTGACTAAATGGTTTCATTCAGTGAAACTTTTTGTTGACAGCAGAGTGTATAAGGTGAAGTGTTCAAGTAAATGTGGCCTACTTGTGAGCAGCTCTGTGTAGCCTGGAAAAAGAAGCATGATAGCTGTGCCTAGACATCACAGGTTTGAGCGTTCTGACATGTGACAAGGAATCAGATTAATACCATGGATTTCTGAAGTGTCTCTGCTTCCCAACAATAAGTTAATTCCTTTAACTAAGGAAGGAACTTTCTTGCAGATATAATCTGTCGTGTTACTCCCATGGATTGTTCTCCTGGGCAATACACATAGGGTTACTATGAAACTATAGTCCATAGCCCAAGGCCAGGCAGTAGTGTCCTTTTTAGGTTTTGTGACATTATAACTCCTTTAGTTTAAAGTCTTTGTTTTTATTCTCATCCTAAACCTGATATTTCAGGGATCTTAATTTTATTTTTCAAAAGCTAACAATAGCCAGGCACAGTGGCACACATCGGTCCTACAATCCCAGCTACTTTGGAGGCTGAATCAGAAAGATTCCAAGTTCTAGTCCAGCCTGAGCAACTTGGCATAACTCTGTCTTAAAAAAAAAAAAAATTTAAAGAACTGAGGATGCAGTTCAGTGTTCAGTCCTCAGTCCAGGGGTGTCAGAAAATGCGGGAAGAGTAACTGTGATACGGTTTTGTGACTTACCCTTGGTTTGTTAGAGTCACCACCCTACAAAAGGGCCCCCAAACTGTGCCAGATCTAGAATGGCTCATTTTCCCATGTGCCTCTAAACCATGCCAGATCCAAAATGGCTTCCTGGGCTGGAAGGTTAGCTCAGTGGTTCCAGCGCCTGCCTCGCAAATGCAAGGTCCTGAGTTCAATTCCTGGTAACCACATACAATGCTGGGTATGGAGACTCATGCCCACCAGCAATCAATACCACATACCACAGTGCTGGGCATGGTGGCTCATGCCTGTAATCCCAGCACTCGGGTGGCAGAGACAGGCAGATTGTTGAGTTCAAGGCTTGCCTGGGCTACAGAGTGAGCTCAGGGCCAGCCTGAACTACAAAGCGAGACCCTGTCTCAAAAAACAAACAAAAATGGATTCCTTCCCACTTGTGCCAAAGGGGCAACCTATCAGTAAGCTCCCTTACCTGCCACCTAGGGCAAGCCAAATCCAACCCAACATAATTGTCTGTCAACCCCCAAGTCCCCACAAAAACCCCACTACACTTCCCAATGCCCTCTTTCTCCCTCCCCACTGTGTCTCTATGTCTCTCTCTCCCATTATGCAAGGCAGCCTAGCAGGCAGCTTCCACCTCCATTAAAGCCTTGCAACAGGTGATCCTATTTTGGCTAGCTTTTCTTTCAGTGTTGAAGAGGTGGGTGCAGCCACATCTGCTCAACCACACAAAGTGGATGGGCTATAGTGGATGCCAAGAGAGCTGTGTCTAGAGAGGGTTTGATAAAAACTGATTCCCATCTAACAGTGAAGAAAATTTTTGTGGTTTTTTTTGTTTTGTTTTGTTTTGTTTTTTGAGACAGGGTCTCGCTTTGTAGTTCAGACTGGTCCTGAGCTCACTATGTAGCCCAAGCAAGCCTCGAACTCAGCAATCATCCTGTCTCTGCCTCCCGAGTGCTGGGATTACAGGCATGAGCCACCATGCCCGGCTGTTGGTGTTATTAAAGAGGATACAGAAGAACATATTTGAGAGACTACTTTGAAAAATATGGCAAGATTGAAACCACAGGTGTTATGGAAGACAGAGTGGAAAAAAGAGAGGATTGCTTTTATAACTTTTGATGATCATGACACAGTTGATAAAATTGTTGTCCCAAAATACCACACTATTAATGGACTTAACTGTGAAGTTATGAAGGGTCTTTCTGAATAAGAGATGCAGTCTGCTGGGTCACAAAGAGGTCATGAAGGTGGATCTGGCAACTTTATGGGTCATGGAGGAAACTTTGGAGGCAGTAAAGGGAATTTGGTCATGGTGGATACTTCAGTGGAGGAGGTGGCGGTGGCAGCAGAAGTAGTTGTGGAGGAAGTGACAGCAGGTATAATGGACTTGGAGGCAATGGTGGAAACTATGGCAGTGGCCCTGGTCACAGCACACTAGTAGAGGAGTCTGTGGTGGTGGTGGACCAGGATATGGAAACCAAAGTGGTGGGTATGGTAATGGAAGGAGATACGGTGCTTATATTGAAGGAGGAAATTTTGGTGGTGTTAACTATGGTAGTGGTGGAAACTGTAATGATTTTGGAAATCATAATGGTCAATAGCAATCAAATTACAGACCCATGAAGGGGGCAGTTTTGGTGGCAACCCCTATGATGGTGGTTATGGATCTGCTGGTAGAAGTGGTTGACATGGTAGCAGAAGGTCTTTAAAAAACAAGAGAAAAGGGCTACAGTTCCTAGCAGGAGAGAGAGCAAGGAGTCGGCAGGAAAGCTGCAGGTTACTTTGAGGCAGTAGTCCCAGATGCATTAGCAAACAGTAAAATTCTGCCCCAGAAGGAACAGTGATTCATAATCAGAAAAATTACTGTAATTTAAATGGGAAACTCTCTAGTTCAGGATTGTCATAGCCACACCTTGCAAAAAGTGCATGTGGCTGTTGATTAATGCAATGTAGTATTAATTAGATGTACATTCCTGGGATATTTTATCTGTGGTAGCTTTTTCTTTTTCTTTCATACAGCAGGTATATTGCCCTGCAAATTGTGAAAGTGATACCAGGAATAAAAAATTAAGGAATTTTTAACTCAAAAAGAGAATAACTATAACACAAGCTAATATTTATTGAACATTTGCTTTCTACTCATGTGCATTTATCTCATTTAATTCTGATGAGTTAAAGAATTTTTTAAAAAATTTCCATCCTACAGAGGAAGCTTAGAGAGGATGAGTAACTTTCTGGAGATAACACTAGCAAGCTAAGAGGAGTTGGATTTGCAACTGCATCTGTGCACAATCACTGCGTAGCACTGCCTCCCATGGTACAAGAAGTTGTGACTTTCCTCACATCACCCACCTCGCTTCTTACAAAACCATGAGCAGAAACTTTTCATGTTAAAGCTCTTGGTATTTTCACTGATGATGAAAATAGAGAGCACACTCTTTTGGGTAGTCATGTGCCCAGCTGAAAAGAGGAGTGTTACTATGAAGGAAAATGGAATAATGGAAATTTTTGTTTGTTTGTTTTTGAGACAGGGTCTTGCTTTATAGTTCAGGCTGGCCCTGAGCTCACTATGTAGCCTAGGCAAACCTCAAACTCAGCAATCCTCCTGCCTCTGCCTCCCGAGTGCCGGGATTACAGGCATGAGCCACCATGCCAGGCTAATGGATAATTTTTAGTATCTACCTATATATAAAAAATTGCTGGTTAGCATTTATGTTAAAATATGTGAATATGTATTTTGTAAGAATACATCCATATTGTTAAGTGTGCTGTCTCTTGGGAATGATATGTAATAGATCTGAACTGTTTTACTCTTTTATTTCTTTCATTTACCATGTTGTAAAAAAGTAACGACTGGGTGGAAGATTTAGTTTAGTTCCGGAGCTTGCCTAGCAAGCACAAAATCCCTGATTCAATCCCGGGTAACCACATACAACAATAAGGGGCGTGGTGGTGAGTCATGCCTACCAGCAGTCAGTACCACACACCACAATGCCGGGCGTGGTGGCTCACACCTGTAATCCCAGCACTAGGGAGGCAGAGGCAGGAGGATTGCTGTGAGTTCCAGGCTAAATAAGGAGCTCAAGGCCAGTCTGAACTACAAAGCAAGACCCTTTCTCAAAAAAAAAAAAGTAATGTTGACTATTTTTTGATAATAAAATGCAGATATTTGAATTTTTTTTACAAATATATCTTTAAAAATAATTTCTTTTCTAAAAATGTCTAAATTTTTTTCTGTCTATCTCTCTCTTTAGAAGGTTAACATTCTAAATGTGTGAGTTGATACATAGCAAGTTATACTTCAACCTTGAGTCCTGTGGTCAAGGATTAATGCAGTGGAGGGCCTCACCCACTTAGTATATATTCATTACCTAGTGAGATGAGACTTAACCTACTGCCCTAAAATACAAAACAAGGGAAAGAAAGACCTGGGCAAACCATAGAAGGGACAAAAGTAGGTCAGACTGAATATGTGAGAAATAGTTTCCTTCCTCCCTCACATAGTCTTAACAGAACCACATGAAGGTCAAAGTAAGGTCAAACTGAGGCCAGTAGGAAAATGCTTTTCTTCCCTGTTAGGATACATACGTGAGGATACAAACTAAGAAGAGGTGGCTGGAGCCCTGGAGAAGCATTCTTCCCTATGCGTGGGTGGATTCTCTCTTTTACCTTCATTCAAGCCTGTTCTTCCAGAGTGAGGTCAGACTGTGGTATTTGAGAACCATATGCTCACTCCTCTGTCCTTCTGAGGAATGTGTCCTTATTGACATTGCCAACAGCCCTATTAAAAGACCGTACTTCAAATATCAAATTGGCATGCCAGACAGTAGCCAGTTTCCTCATTCCTGTGTGGCAACTTTCTAATGATGAAAGAAACAACTGAGGGCTACAAAAAGTTGTGATATTTATATTGGTTTATATTACTCTTTATATTACTGCCAAGTTTTCTTAGGTTTGAATTCTAAAACAAGGTATTTAATACCAGTTGAAGGAGGAAAGGAGATGAGAGAGTAAGAGAAGAAAATAACCTGTCCTAGTAACTACTCTTGTATTCTCCATGGTTGTACATTCTTTTTGAAGAATGTTTATAAATTGAAACATACAGTACATACATAACCTTTTGAAACATGCTTCCTTAACACTGTAAACTGTCTTTGAAATTTGCACAAGTTGGTGTCATGTGTCAATAATTCATTCCTTTAGATTGCTGAGTAGTACATTGCCTTATGTAGATACACATAATGCAATATGTAACACATATGCAATATGTTATTTATCCATGGGTAACACAATTATTTATCCAGTAATTCACTGGAGAACATTGGTACTGTTTCCAGGTTTGCATGACAGATGATATTGGTGCTCGCTTCGGCAGCACGTATACTAAAACAGATGATATTGAATAGAACTGATATACACATCTGTGAAGATAAGGTTTTATTGGGAGTGGAATTGAAAAATCTTATTCTTAGATTTAAAAGAAACTGCCAAATTATTTTTCCTCAAAGCTATAATATTTTATATTCCTGCCAGCAGTGTATGAAGAGTTTTAGTTTTTGTCTTCATTTGGGCTGCAATAATGAAATACCTTAGACTAGATAATTTGTAAACAATAGAAATTTACTGTTCACGATTTAGGAGTCTGAGAAGTGCAAGATCAAGGTGCTGGCATATTTGGTACCTAGAAAGGGTCCATTCCTTGTAGATGGTGCCTTCTGTGTGTGCTCACATGGTGGAAGAGGCCAAAAGTCTGCCTCTCAAACCTTTTTGTAAGGTTGTTAATCGTGCTACCCTAATTCCCCCCAGCAGCCCTACCTCTTGGTACTACCACCTCGCGGGTTAGAGAGCAACATATTGTATTTCAACTTTGCTAAACACACTTGTTCTACAATTTTTTGGTAGACTCTTTGGGTCATCTAGGTAAATGATTATGTCATCTGCAAATAAAGAAATGTTTCTTGCCTAATATTGGCTAAGACTTTAAGTCTTACACTGAATGGGAGTGTTGAAGTTGTACATCCTTTTTTTGGTAGCCAAGTACAGTATTAAGTTTTGTACTTTTAGGTGTAATATCAGGTCTAAGTGTTTTTTGGCAGATGCTTTTTATCAGATTCTATTTTTTGCTGGTGAAAGTTTTTATTCAGTGTTTTTCTATATCAGTTAATATGATCACATGGTTTTTCTTCCTTAGACTGTTGATATAGCAGTGTAGAGTGACCAGGCTTTTTTATAATTAAATTCTTTATTGGTACATTTTATATACAGCTCACAATCACATTCAACATTGGGGAATTTGTACCAGTATATGACATGAGTTAATTCTCATTTTTACCCATATCCCTACCCACCCCACAGCCACTCACCCCCATATACATGTGCTTTCTTTTTCATTTTAAATCATGTTTATTCTTTCCCCTCATTACTTTCCCCCACCACATTCCCCTTGAATATTTCCTATTTCACAAAATCTAGCATACATTCTAGAACTCATTTATATCTACAGGTTCTCACACCAGAGAAAAGATATGGTATTTACCTATCTGGGGTCTATTTATTTCACTTATTAGTGTGTTAGAGTGACCAGTTTTAAAATATCAAATCAGCCTTACTTTTGCAGGCTGAACTGTATTCTCTTAAAAAAAAAAAAAAAAAGCTGGAATCTTAATCCCTAGTACCTCAGAGTGCAACCTCATTTACACAGGTCCTTACAGAGGTAAGCAATTAAAATGAAGTCATTAGAGCATTATTTTTATTAGCTCCTATTTTAATACAAATTAAAATAAATTTAGAAATTTAGACACAGACAGGCATGAGGGCAAGAGCAACGTGCAAACTAGATTGATGGTTCCACAAACCAAAGAGGTTCAGCCTCTGGGAGACAGGCCTGGGGCAGGGCCTTTCCTCATGCCCACAGAGGAAGCCCAGCTCTGCCCACACCTTGGAGTGGAGGCTCTGGCCTCCATGACTCTGGCACAATAAAGTTTTCTGCACTCAGTTACTGATTGATTGATTGGTTGGTTGATTGATTTTGCAGAGCTAGGGATTACACCCAGGGACTGGCAGGTGGTAGACAAGTTCTCTACCACTGCACCATAATCCCAGCCCATGGATCACAAAATATTTGAAAATTTTTTCTCTGGTATGAGAAGCTGAAAATGTAAATGAATTCTAGAATGTATGATGGATATTGTGAAATAGAAAATACTCAAAGGGAAATGGGGTGGAGGGGTGAGTAATGAGGGAAAAGAGGAAATGTGATGATAATAAAAAAGGGAAACAAAGCTTATGTATTTGCAGGGTGGGTAGGGGAATGGGAAAAATGATAATTAAATTGTGTCATATACTGGTACAAATTCACAATATTGAGTGTGATCGTAATGTATATATACAGTGTACCGATAAAGATTCAAAAAATTTGAAAATAATTATTTGTACCAAACGTGTACAGACTTTTTTTTGCCAGTATTTCCTAAATAGTACATTATAATAATTATTTATGTACTATTCCTATTATCTTAGCTAGTATAATAGAGATGACTTGGAGTACATAGGTGGTTGTGTATAGGTTATATGCAAGTACTGTGCCATTTTATTTAACTTGAGCATCCACAGATTCTGCTGTTCACAGTGATGGGTGATGGGTTATCCTGATACTGGATTCCCCATGAATACCAAGGGATGATTTGCATACCTAGGTTTACCACTTTCATGGCTCTTTTCCATTCCAGGTATTCTAAGTTTCCTTGTGGTAAAATTTCTCTTCTCTTTGAAGAACTTTCTTTAGTAACTCTTACAGCAAATCTACTCCTAATAGATCTGGTGTTTTTCTTTATCTGAGAATCTCTTTTTCAGTCTCTTTTTTGAAGAGTGTTTTTGTCAGATATATAGTTCTGGGTGAACAGCCCATTTTCCTGGAGCTCTCCTTTTAGTCTTCTGTCCTTTTGTGGGAGGATAAAGGAAAAAAGAAAAGGACTTCTGCTGCAACCTCTTGGGAGGATAGCATCTCTGATGAGACCTGAAGTTTCCCCTCAGAATTTTAATGGCTTGGTGCCCCTGTTACCACTGCCCTTGCTCCCAGGAGAACTCTTTTCTGCTTCTGAAGCCTGAAGGAGGGATCTTTCCAAGCACTTCCTGACTCTGAACTGCTTTCAATACAGACAGAAAAAGAGTAGAATTCGGCTAGTTCAGTGGTACTTTGTTTCCTTTCACAGCGTGCACACGTCTTTCTTAGTGGAGCCTTCAGATAACTGCTCCTTGAGTTCTGTCCAGGTTTTGTGGCCACATTCACTAGGAGAGACAGTGCCAAGTGGTTATTGAATCTTCCCTGAAGCTACAACTGTCTACATTTACTTCTTAAAAATGCTTTATTGATAAAATCCATCTAATACAAAATTATTCCCTTTAAAGTGAATAGTTCATGGCATTTAGTAATTCACAATATTGTACATTTGCCACCTTTAATCATTATAAAAACATTTTCATCACCTCCATATAGAACCCAGTTAAGTAGATATTCACCTTTCCCACCTCCCCCTAACTTCTGGCATCCACTAATCAGTTTTCTATCACTGTGAATTTACTTATTCTGGATATTTCATATAAACAGATTTACATAAACTATAGCTTTGTGGATGTGATAGTGCATGCCTGCAATCCTTGCATTAAGGGGGCTGAGGCAGGAGTATCATGAGTTCAAGGACAATGTGTACTATATGATGAGCCCCCTGCGTCAAAAAAAGTAGCTTTCTGTGCCTGGCTTCTTGGCATGGTTTTGGTATTCCTTCACCTTATAGCAAATATCAGTATATTGTTCCTTTTATAGTAGAATAGTGTTCTATTATATATATATACCACAGTTTATTTATCCATTCATTGATAGGAATTTGGGTCATTCACCTTTTAGCTATTGGGAAGAATGTGAATATGAACATTTGTCTACAAATATTTGTATATCTGTTCTCAACTCTTTTGGGTATATACCTTAAGCATATATGGGACCTATGTTAACTTTGTGTTTAAGAAAAAACCCAAATGGGCCAGGGATGTACCTCAGCAGCACGGTACCTGCCTGGCAAGTACAAGGTCCTGAGTTTGATCCCTGGTAAAAAGAAAAAAAAGGAAGAAGCAGGCCGGAGATTTAGCTCAGAGGTTCCGGTGCCTGCCTTGCAAGCGCGGCATCCTGGGTTCCATCCCAGTAACCACAAACAACAATGCTGGGCGTGGTGACTCACGCCCACCAATAATCAACCAGCAATCAGCACCACATACCACAGTGCTGGGCGTGGTGGCTCATGCCTGTAATTCCAGCACTCGGGAGGCAGAGACAGGAGGATTGCAGAGTTCAAGGCTTGCCTGGGCTACATAGTGAGCTCAGGGCCAGCCTGAACTACAAAGCGAGACCCTGTCTCACAAAAAAAAAAAAAAAATTAAAGTAAAAAAAGGAAGAAGAAACTCAAAATTGTTTTTCCTATATTTTTAACACCATTGTGGTCATACAGTTTATATTTTCATTTATTACCTATATAATAAAACAACATAACCTTTCAGATTAAAGGCTCATAGTAGCTCTAAAATAATCATATATATATATATATATATATATATATATATTTAACTATCCTATTATTCTAATACCATGTTTGTTTCTTATTACTGTGTTAACACTGACAAATTTTTGTGCCTAAACCCTTAATTACATTCAGATAATCTCTCTGGGGTGAATTTCAAAATGTAGAATTACCAGGTTAAATAATATAAATGTTTTCTAAATTTTTGTTATTTGTTGCCAAATCACCTTCCAAAACTGTTCTACCGTATTGATATTTTGTTTGCCATACTAGTCCTAGGACTGGATGGTGTTTTTTAATGTCTTTGCTAATTTTGTAGGAAACTATTTTCCATGTGCTTGATTTAAATTCTGGGTTGTTTGTTTGTTTGTTTGTTTGTTTGTTTGTTTGTTTTGAGACAGGGTCTCACTTTGTAGTTCAGGGAGCCTGAGCTCCCTGTGTTGCCCAGACTGACCTTGAACTCACACCAATCCTCTTGCTTCTGCCTTCCAAGTGCTGGGATTACAGGTGTGAGCTACCACGCCCGGCACTGTGGTGTGTGGTTATCGGGGATCGAACTCAGGCCCTTGTGAGGCAAGACGCTGGAACCTCTGAGCTAAATCCCTGGCCCAAAAGTGTTTCTTTTATTGTGGAAGTAAATTTTTCCCAGATGTTTTCCAAACATATTTCCCTTTTCTAGCTCATTAATTAGAACCAGCGCTTTTGGCTTCTTTTAGCTCCAAAACAATTAAGAAAGTAAGGAATGGATTGAAGTGCTGTCTGAACTTGGCTCAGTCAAGATCCATCCCTGGCTCTGAAAACCAGAAAGGGAAGGAGATGGGAGGAGGGGTCTGAATGCTTGAAGGCCACCAATTGAATGTGGCACATTCTTGGCACAGTTTCTTATTGATTTATATGTCTCTCTGAATATTAAGAAAATTGATTTTTATCTCATGTATCATGACCATTTCCCAGTTTGCACTTATGTTGGATTTGTCTGAAAAGTTTTTTATTTTTATCTAGTAAACTGTACAAAGTTTAAATTTTTTTCATTTTGTTTTTAAAATAGTAGTTTCTCTCCAACTACAGATTAGGTCATTCTTCACTGCTAGATCAACTGGGACAGCATGAGTACCTGTAGTCCCAGCTTGTACACAGGCTGAAGCAGGAACATTGAGATCAGCCTGGTGACACAGAGACCTCATTTAAAGAAAAAATCACTTCTTTCTTGAGACAGGGTCTCGCTTTGTAGTTCAGGCTGGCCCTGAGCTCACTATGTAGTCAAGTCTAGTCTTGAACTCACACCAATCCTCCTGCCTCTGCCTCCCAAGTGCTGGGATTACAGGTGTGAGCCACCAAGCTGGGCAGTGTGGTATGTGGTATTGGAGAAACAAACTCAGTACCTTGCACTTGTGAGGCAGATGCTGGAACTACTGAGTTAAATCCCCACCCCAATCACTTCTAACTTTTAATCTTAAATTTTTTAAGTTTTTTTTTTTTTTTGCTTTTTGAGACAGGGTCTCACTTTATAGTTCAGGCTGGCCCTGAGCTCACTATGGTGCCCAGGCAAGCCGCCGCGAACTCAGCAATCCTCCTGTCCCTGCCTCCCGAGTGCTGGGATTACAGAAATTTTTTAAGTTTTTGATTTATCTCATATATATTTTGTTTCTAAAGTAAGATAATTATATAAATTGATTTTTCCCAAAATAACTAGTGAGTTGTCCTGGTACCATTTATTTCCATCCTCTGGTAGGGACAGTGATGTACAGTAGGTCACCATTTTCCTGTGGTTTTTACTTTCAGAGGTTTGAGTTACCCATGGTCAACCACAGTCTGAAAATACATGGAAAATTCTAGATATCAGATTGAAATTATGCCCTAATGAAATCTCACATTGTCTAGCTCTTTCTCATCCTTTGTCCAGAGTATCTACATGGGTCACCTAACTGTTAATCACTCAGTAGCTGATTGGGTTTTCTGGTGCGGGACTTGTGGCCAAAACCTTATGTAGTAGCCTGATGCTTTGCCACAATGTCTACAGATTTCACCTGACTTCCTCTCCTCATATCGACCTTGCATTATCTTATATCACCATGAGAAGTGTGAGTATTGTACAATAAGATATTTGGATTTTTGTTTTTCTTGTTCGTTAAGAGTAGGAAAAGTTTATTGAGAAAGATAGCTTCTGTCCAAGAGAGACAGAAAGGGGGTTGTCCCAAAAAATGTTGTTTAGTTTTTTTTTTTTTTTTTGTACCAAGGATTGAACTCAGAACCTTGCCCTTGTGCGGCAGGTGCCAGAACCACGAGCTAAATCTCTGGCCTTACAATAAGATATTTTGAGATAGGAAAACCACATTTACATGACTTCTAAAGCAGCATATTGTTATTTTTAATTGCTTATCTCTTACTATACCTAATTTATAAGTTAGAATTTAATTGTAGGTAGGAAAAAGATAATATATATCAGACTGGGTACCAACCAATTTCAGGCATCACTGGAGGCTGAGAACATATCCTTCGTGTGTTGACCTTAGGGAACAGCATAACAATTACAATATAGAGTCAAACAGACAGCATCACCTTTCATGGAATAATGAGATTGTAGGGAAATGGCTTTTGTAGAGAGAGGCACAATTGCTCTAGATAGATTAGTATATAGATTTAATAAATTATGCTTTTGTTTCTTTCCTATTCCTTATGCTAGGTGGAAAAACCAACTAATGGTAGGCCATTGGTCTAGAAGTCTTCAACAAATTACCTGACTACCTTTTAGATCTGGTTTCTTTTTCTAGGCAAACCAATGCCCTGATAGGGGTGTGTGATATGATAAGTGAATTTTTTTTATTTTCATCCAGGATTCCCAGCTGATAACTCCCTGCCCAAGGTAGGCAATAGAAAGTAAAATATCTTTTCTTCAGGGAAGGTCATAAAAAAATTCATAATACGCTTCCTCTCTTCATCCTGCCATAGAACTACTGACCTCAAAGAAATTCTTAGACTACCTTGTCTGACAGTAGATGATTGACCTTTGACTCCAGAAGGGGTCCTGCCACATACCCAGACGGAAGAAATGTAAAAAATGTGAACAGATGGGCCCGTCTGGATTTCTTCACCTAAACTTTTACCTCTAGATCATAACCTTTTTCACATTGTGTCCATACTTTGAATATGCCTATGCAGTGAAGTTTCCATACAGGCCAAATGATGGTTCAGTGAGCTTTCAGAAGGCTGAACTTGGGTAGGTTCCCAAAAGGGGGCATAGTGGAGAGGGCCTGGAAACTCCATGCCCCTCCCTACATGACTTCCCCTGTGCATCTTTTCCTTCCTAACCTTTGCTCTTTGTAGTAATCCAGTGAGAGAGTTTCCCTCAGTTCAGTGAGAAAGGGGTTGTGAGAGTCTTCATTCATAGCCAGTGGGAGAGAAATGCCAGAGAAACAAAACAACCTGGGCTTTCTGTTGGCATCTATAATCTGGGGGGGGGGCACTATACCCTGTTCGACAGTGTGAAAGTTGAAGGGAACTAGACAGTGATTACTACAGAATTGCGTGCTTGGTGGTGAAAAAAAATCCCTGTGTGAGCTCTGATCTGTGATATCTTCCATGTGGATTGCTGAGGTGTGACAGCAGAGGAAAAGTAGTTTGTTTTTCCAACAGTAGTATTCATTTTTTTTAAATTTTTTTTATTTTTTGAGACAGGGTCTCACTTTGTAGTTCAGGCTGACCCTCAGCTCACTATGTAGCCCAGGCAAACCTGGAACTCAGCAATCCTCCTGCCTCTGCCTCCTGAGTGCTGGGGTTACAGGCATGAACCACCGTGCCCGGCAGTAGTATTCATTTTTAATTTATAACAAGATTGATTTGCTTTAAAAGCTACTGAACCATAAGGGTAAGCCATTAAAAGAATGATCAGAGTGTGATTGTGAGCTGTATATAAAATGTACCAATAAAGAATTCAATTTTAAACAAAAAGAATGATTAGACAAACAGGAAGACAAAATGAAAACTTCTCATGTTACAAATTTAATTTAATTTACTCACAGATTGGCCAGAAAAAACCTCTTTAGGAGGGCTTTCTGTAGGTCAGTCATGGCCCAATCCAGAAAATGGAAAATGCTCTGTATAGAATATTGTGTCATCAGTTGGCCACCCGGTGATAAAAAGAAGTGAGAAAACAACTGAAGGGAATGAGGCAGAGCAGAGAAAGAGGACAGCAGGAGGTGTCCACCACCCCAGCTGGGAGGGAGTCCTGTGCTGGAAGCGGCCCTGTGAGGAGGGGCCCCTGATTCGGTGCTGCTGCCAGTTTCAAACTAGCGAGTTTTAACAGTCAGTTGCAGAATTCTTGACTATCGAACAGTGTGCTGGGAAGAGCCAGCTCTAGCACACCACTGCCTGAAGAGAGGAGGGTGGCCGGTGGTATTATCCAAGCCTCAGGCTAAGATCAGCCAGAGAAAACCTCTTTAGGAGGCCAAAGGGGGACCCTAAGCCAAAGGGGGACCATGTGTGACCAGGGATTTGGAGATGTGCGAGGCAGAGGGAACAGGATAAATACCTTGACTTCACCTTTCTTTCCCCCCTGACCTATCGGTTTCTCAGGGAAACTGTTTCGAAGCGGCTGGGCAGGTTAGCATGGCAATGCAGAGAGCAGGGCTCAGTCATCGCCCTGGGCCTCGTACAGAGCAGGAGAGACAGTTCCAGGTCCTCTTCTTTCTCTTCAGTTTCCCTTCTCTTCTCTCATCCTTCAGGTTCCACCTTCTCTTGTGCCAGTTCACATATAGTTTCCTTGACTGACAATTGTCTTCTGCTCTGTTCAGCCTCCCTTCTTTGCTCCTTTCAGCCTTCTCTGTCTTGCTCCTGCACCTCTGGGAGTCGCCCTGTGTTTCCGTTGCTTCTCTGGGCTGTGCCTCCTCCTCTCTATCTTGCTCCTTTCTGGGCCTTTTGTATAGAAAAGAACCAAGACAGGCTCTGCCAGGCAGGGAGCAGTCAAGGTTTTGGGGTAGAGAGGAGGAAAGTCTCGTACCTGGCCCCTTAGATGGAGGGAGCTTTATGGGAACGTTGTTTGGACTGGAACTAGATTGAAGGACCTGGGAAGTGAACATGCTCCCAGGGACCTGCCTGACTGTGCTTGCCTCTCACAGCCTGTACTCTCCTTCTCCCAGGATGCCCGTAATTCCTTCACATCATGTTGCTGCATTCTCCAGCTGGTTGGCTCACCCTGGTCCAGACTGTGGTGGTCACGTCCATCACGCTGGATCACTCGATGCATCTCTAGCCAGCTTGTAGAAGGGCTGCCCTAGGCTCAAGCAT
>PVIC010017554.1:0-32610 GCA_004025085.1 Thryonomys swinderianus
ACCAGCCTTGCATCCCTGGGATAAATCCGACCAAGAGACTGCTAGAATTAATTACCAAATTTGGTAGTGTTGCTGGATACAGGGTCAATGCTAAAAAATCAATAGCCTTTGTCTACACAAACAACAGACTCATTGAAAGAGAAATTGGGGAGTCAATCCCTTTCACAGTAGCACCCAGAAAAATGAAATATCTAGGAATCAACCTAACAAAGGAAGTGAAAGACCTCTACTCTGAAAACTATAGGACTCTGAAAACTAAGATCGAAAAGGAAACCAGAAAGTGGAAAGATATCCCTTGTTCCTGGGTCAGGAGAACCAACATCGTCAAAATGGCTATACTCCCACAACTACTATATAGATTCAATGCAATTCCAATTGAAATTCCAATGGTATACTTCACAGAGCTAGAGAAAATAATACAAAAATTCATCTGGAAACACAAGAAACCGAGAATAGCAAAAGCAATTCTAAGCAACCACAACATGGCAGGGGGTATTACAATCCCCAATTTAAAACTCTACTATAAAGCCGCTGTGATAAAAACTGCATGGTACTGGCAAAGTAACAGACCCAAGGACCAGTGGAATAGATTAGAAGACCCAGAAACAACTCCAGATACACTAAGCCACCTTATCTTTGACAAAGGACCAAACATCCCCAATGGAAGAAAGACAGCCTCTTTAACAAATGTTGCTGGAAAAACTGGGCTTTAGCCTGCCAAAAGCTAAAGCTAGACCTATCTCTTTCACCATGCACAAAACTAAACTCACAGTGGATACGTGACTTAAACATTAAAACAGAAACAATAAGCCTGCTGGAAAACAGGCTTGGTAAAACTCTTGGAGACACTGGCTTAGGCAGAGACTTTATGAATAAAACCTCTATAGCACAAGAACTAGCGGAAAGAGTCAACAAATGGGATCTCATTCTACTGAAAATCTTCTGCACAGCCAAAGAAGTCACTGGCACTGCTAGAAGACAACCAACAACATGGGAAAAAAATCTTTACTAGCTGTGTATCAGACAAAGGGCTATTATTGACAATATATATAAAGAACTCAAACAGATCAGCCTCCCCAAGTTTAAAGACCCAATTCCAAAATGGGCATCTGAAATGAACAGACACTTCTCAGAGGCAGAAGTCAAAGCAACCAAGAAACATATGAAGAAATGTTCAACATCACTGGTCCTTCAAGAGATGCAAATGAAAACAACACTGAGATTTCATCTCACTCCACAAAGAATGGCCGCTATCACAAAATCAACCAATGATAAATACTGGCGTGGCTGTGGGGAGAAAGGAACCCTTCTCCACTGTTGGTGGGATTGCAGACTTGTGCAAACATTGTGGAGATCTGTGTGGAGATTTCTCAGAAAACTAGGACTACGGGTCCCACTTGACCCTGGTATCCCCCTGCTAGGAATATACCCAAAAGAATTTAAAAACTCACATTGGAAAGACAGATGTACACCCTTGTTCATAGCAGCTCAGTTCGTGATAGCTCAATCTTGGGAACAACCCAAATGTCCATCAACTGGAGCATGGATAAAAAAGATGTGTTTTTTTTTTTAATAAAATGAGTATTACTCTGCCATAAAGAATGACAAGATCGATCCATTTAGGTGCAAATGGAGACACCTGGAGGATATACTAATAAGTGAAATCAATAGATCACAGATAGACAATTTCCAGATCTTCTCTTTGGCATGAACACCTGTAGATGCAAATGAGCTCTAGAAAGTAGGACAGCTTTTATAGAGTGAAATATTTCTATAGGGAACTTGGTGTGGGAATGTGATGAGGGGAAGGAATAAATATGATACAGAAAGAAAATAAAAGAGCATGTATAAAGGGGGGAGGAGGTGTGGGTGGGTAGGGATATGGGTAAAAATGAGAATTAACTTGTGTCATATACTGGTACAAATTCCCCAGTGTTATACGTGATTTTGAGATGTATATAAATTGTACCAATAAAGAATTCAATTAAAAAAAGAAATAGGCAGAGAGAAGACAAGAAAATTGGGATAGAGTACTTACAAAAATTACTCAAAGCTTTTTACCTCCCAGAAAACTCATACAAAAAAATATTCCTAAAGATATTAAAGTCATAGTAAACCAGTTAGTTTTCCTCTAAAAGTGGCTCACCAAATAAACATTACTGGATTTTGTGGTTCTCATATCTCCTTCTGGAGTTGGATTCCAGGTTCTTCTTGTCTCAAAGAATTGAACTAAATGAACAAAAGATGAGGACAAAGTTTTATTTGATAAAGTAAAAGTGAGAAGAAAGAAACTGGCTCTGTAGACTGTTTGGGATGAGGAGAAGAGGAAAAAATAAGACAAAAGTACATAGTAGAAGACACGGGGTAGGTTATCATGAGGAAGATTGCAATAGTAAGCTCTTCCTGGTGTCCAGATCTCAGGTGAACCTTCAAGAACTTCTATATATGGATTCTGACTGGTGGTGCTGGGATCCCATACCTCTCTTCCCAGCTGTTCTAAACTGTGCCTTATTTCCTATCTCATTCTCCTCTGAGTTACACAAATCCCCACAAGTTTTTCATGGGCTGCTGAGGGGGAGTGGAGATCTCTGTCTTCCATAGCTTCTCAAGCTGGAAGGGGCTATTGAGCCCACCGGCTGGCAACTTTGTGCTCTCCAACTACCTTGGGCACAGTGGCTCACTGTCACCGGCTGACAACCTGTCAGAAAATAACGAGAAAGTAATTAGTGACCATCACAGTACCTGTTTGACAGGAGGAAGAAACTTCATTATTAGCCCAAGTATGAGGATCAGGTTAGATATCCATGCTTCCTGTTGTAGCAAGCACAAGGAGACCTGGTTTTTGAAGAAAAATCTCAAGTACCTTTCTCCTTTTACATGATATTGTTCTTTAGGCAATTCAAGTGAGACTGGCTTTATTCTAGAAAGATAAATCCAATTATCTATCTCTGCCACATTTACTAAGTGGGTGTTGCAAAGATCATTAAGAAAGGCTTTTTTTCTCCTCTCTCCAAGTTTTTATGAACACTTGATCTACTGGACAGACAGTGGTTGGTTGCCCTAGGATAGGAGCTGGCAGGACTCTGTTCTCCTATATTTGGACAGCCTGTTGTACTTGGCCTTGAATAATGAAATATTGTAAGAGTTTTGTGGTCTCTGGGTCTACTTCTTATCAGAGGATAGAAATGAGATCCTATATAAGTGATCTCAAACTGAGTCTAGTGTTCGACATGTTGCAAACCCTCATGAATACCGCTGGCAGCAATTGGAGCTAGGGTTCAGACATCTCTTGACAATTCTTTTCCAGTTTGCTTTAGGGTCTAGTGTGCATTCTCTACCTTTCCAGAAGACTGAGGCCACCAAGAAGAATGGAAGTGATGCTTTATTCCTAAGGTCCTTGCCCCTTTTGAATGATCTGTGTGGTGAAAGAAGGTCTATCACCACTCTGGAGAGGCTGGGGATAATTTCTTTCAGATGCACAATGTCAAGCTCTGTGTAGCTTTTTCTGAATGGGTAGGAAAGGTTTCAGTCCATCCTAGGAAGACTGGTATTTGTTTAAATCCTCCACATAATGGCCCATGGGTAAAGTCTAATTGCCAGTCTTCCCCAGGGTATACTCTTCTCCTCTGGAAGTGGTAGGCAAGTGGGGTTTTCAGATTTGCCTGGACTTTCGTAGGCACAAACTGGGCACTCCTTGCACACCTGTCAGGTGGTTGCTGCTAATCATAATCCTGTGAAAATTCAAGTGGCTGTTTCCAGTGTAGTGTCTCTTCCCACAAGAAGGAAACCATGAAATGGTTTTTATAGCTTCCTACTCTACCCCTTGAAAAGGAGCAGTTTGTTTTCAAAATACCGCTAGAGTCCCTCTTTAATTCCCTCTTGTCCTGAGGCCCATTAATCATCCTGGGGAGTTTAGACTGTTTTTAATGGCTCCTCCACAACTGGAGAAAACAAGGCAGGCATTTGTGAGGAAAGCCCCAAGAGCAAGCTCTTGTTGTCATCTCTTTATAGTGGCCAAATCTCAAAGAAACCCATGGACAGTTCTTCATACAGGTCCTGAGAGGCAGTGCTCAGATCTCACACCACAGGCTGAGGCCAATTCTAGGCCAGCCTATTGAAAACCTGGTGCAGGTTTTAAGTCTTCATGCAGAGCTTTGGAAGCTGTTCTGTCCATGAGTTTCACGATCTTGTATTTAATAGGACATGCCCATTTCCCTAGCCAGCTTTACCACACCCTAACCTCCTGTGTCATTTTTTATTTGAGATGAGAAGATTTTAGAATCTAACTCAGGAGAGATGAGCAACCCAGAACCTGGTAATGTGCATTTAGAAGCCACTACCTGATAACAGTTTGCTATAGCCAGTCAGGAGAAGCAAAAGCCAAGAGACTCCAATAACTTTATCATCAAAAATGGTGGCAGTTGATGTAAATCCACTTCTAGCCACAAACTTCCATGCAGCTTCTAATGCTGTGTATGGGTGGCCCCCTTTAATTCCACCATCATGTCCTTAATCACAGCAACCCACCAATTAAGAAAGAAGAGCCATTTACTAACTGGGATCAATGGAAACTAGGAGAATTTCCAAAAAGAATAGCAAACAAGTATCGAGATGTTTACCTGACCCCTCACTCACCTAATATAGAACAGTGTGACAAGGTCAGGGAAGCCCAAATAAAGTAGATGCTCAGGTGGGGCAAGAATGGAAGGCACCCCGACGCCAGCACTGCAGTCCCCTGAGTAGATGCCGCACCAGACCTCTCCCCAGAGAGGAGAATGCGGTGTCTGGTTAGGCCCCACATCGCTCTACTGTTTCCCTTCACTGCTGGCGCTGCCCTCTGCGAGGTTTTCCCCTCTTCTTTATCCTCCACTGGTACTGCCGGCATATGTCATCATTAGGTGCTGCTGGGTTTTCAGCCTACTCCCTGCTTAGTGATTTTGGAGAACTGAAGGGTCACTTTAAATTTCAAAAAGTCAAAAACTCTCTTGTAGTCCAGACTAGTAATTCTTATACTGTATGACTCTCTCAAAAATTGAAATGCTTATCTGACAGTCAGTTTTAAACAACCCATAACCACAGCCACAGCCCCTCAGGTCCAAAGGCTTCTTAACTTTCCCATCAGTTATGCGTCTTCATTTTCTTTCCCTGGTGGGCTACCACCCTGTCTCCTCTGTGAGCTTCCTGCTGTGGTGTGAGTCTGTCAGGCACAGGTACAAAAGCCACTATTAGCTTCTCTCCCCAAGTCATCTTAGCACTTTTAAAGACTTGCCAGGGCAGTCATATTCATTTGATGTTTACCCACAAGAGCTTCAGTTGTTCCAGGGACTTTAAAGATGGGTTTCAAGACAAATCCTTAGTTATAAGCCTGGGTTTTGTGGGCCATCTTTGCTCAGTGTCCATCATCTTTCTTGTCTCTTAATCTTTTCAATGAAAAAATTCTATGGATATCTCAGCATTCTTATTCTGTATTATACTTGCAAATTAGCTATTACTTTTTTAAGCTTGCTCTTTTCCTCAGAACATCAGATCGAACACACTTACCTGTAACAACCACACATCCCTGCTTTTCAGTCTCTTCCCACGTTGCTACAAGTTCTTTATGCTCATGATCTGCCTAAAAAGCCAGTCTAGTTTCACTTTCCATCTGTCTTCTCTTCCATAACATTGAGCATTATCTTTGTACATTCCGTGTCAGTTTCCTCACCGCTATTCTCCAGCCTGTCAAGTGCCACATTTATTTTAACTTTCTTTGCTATGGAACCTCACTACTTTCAGCAAAGTAGTTTAGCATGCCAGGAGAGGAGGGTGCTGTTGGGATTACCAACCCACAGCACCACTGAATACCATATGGCTTTAACCCACCAGAAACTTATCACTTCTGCAGAGTCCACTGCAGGCCTGCACAGGACTCTAGAATGGGTGTTTCCCATGCAATGGCTCAGTGATATAGACAGCTTCAATTTTATTATTTAGATTTTTAGAATCAAGCCAAAAATAATGGAATGGAGGCCTGAGTCAGATTGGAAATGTAGAGTTTCATATAGAGGTTGACATATTATCTTTCTTCATTTAATTGGCTAAAGCAAATTAGATGGCTCACTTACAAAAAGACAGGGGAGCCAGGTGTGGTGGCTCATGCCTGTCATCCCAGCACTCAGGAGGCAGAGACAGGAGGATTGCTGAGTTCGAGGCTTGCCTGGGCTACATAGTGAGCTAAGGGCCAGCCTGAACTACAAAGCAAGACCCTGTCTCAAAAAAAAAAAAAAAAAAAAGACAGGGGACAGTCTTCCCACATTCCAAGCAGTAGGGAAGAACCATGTGATGTTAAGCAACAGTCGTGCTTCCTGTTATTTGCTTTGGATTCTATATGTCTATATAAAATATATGTATAAAACTACTGTATGTTTTATAGTATATATATTATATACAACATATAATTTGTCCCCTATGTATGAGGTATAAAGAAAAAAATTGTCCATATGTGTATCTTCAGCTTTAAAAATAGTAGTTATGATCAATAGAGGTATTTTATTGTAAAATGCTAGTAGTCCGTATATGTATTGTTTTTATTTTTAACTATTTTCCCTTAGGACTCTTAAACTCTTCCTAGCCTTATGCACATTAACTCCTTTTCTTTCTAAGCTTAGGTCAGGAATCACCTCCTTGGAACAAAATAATAGTTATAATATCTCACAATTATTGAGCATTTATGTATGAAGCAGTCATTATGCATTATTTAATTTTCCCACCACAATAAATCCATGAAGTTAATCTTAATATAACCATTTACATATAATGGAAATGATGTTTTCACTTAATCAGCTAGTCCAAACTCTTAAAGTTAGCACATGTTTGGGCAGGAATTCAAATCCAGGTCAGTCATAATCCAAAGTATATTTTCTTAGTCACCATTCTGACTTAGTCTTATGATTCATAGATTCTGTATATGACTCATACCCTAATCATAAGATGTTCTGTCTGCTTACTTTTTATCTATCTATATCTCCAACTAGAGTCACCTCACATGCAAATGTTACTTAATCAATACCTAGCAAGGAGTGCAGTTATTTATAGATGTTGAACAAATACTTGTTTAATTAAAGTTTAAAGAGTAATGAATTATTAAGTTCAAATTTTAGCCTTAGATTCTTGTATTAGTTTTCTACTGCTCTGAAAAGAATTCTCATCTACTTAGACCTTAAAATAGTGAATCTTTTTTTTTTTTGACAGGGTCTCACTTTGTAGTTTAGGCTGGCGCTCAACTCACTATGTAGCCCAGGCAAGCCTGGAACTCAGCAATCCTCCTGCCTCTGCCTCCTGAGTTCTGGGATTACAGGCGTAAGCCACCATGCCCGGCACTGGTATTGGTGGTATTGATTGCTGGTGGGCATGAGTCACCACGTCCAGCATTTTATGTTGTTACCAGGATTGAACTCAGGACCTTGTACTTGTGAGGCAGGCGCCGGAACCACTGAGCTAAATCTCCAGCCCTAAAATAGTGAATCTTTATTATTTCCCAGTTTCAATGGGGCAGAAGTGGAAGATGATTCAACTGGGTCTTCTGCTCAGAGTCTCACAGGGTTATAATCAGGATTTTATTCAAGCTGTATTCCTGCCTGAAACTTTTCTCTCAAGTGTTGTTAAACTCAGTTACTTATAGTTGTAGGATTGAGGGCCCAGGTCCTTATTGTGTTACTTAAGAACATCCGTCAGGTTCTGGAAGCTCCTATACTATTTTTTGTTATAAGACTCTTTGTGGTTCTCACAACACAGTGACAAGAAAAGATAGGGCTCTCGTTCATTGAGACAGAGCCTTATATGAGAGTGACGGTCCCATCATGTGTATTATACAGGCTTTCCAGATTCAATTGAAGAGGATTGGACAAGGTTGGTACTCAGTGAAGTTTATCTTAGAATTCTTTTTTTTATACTTTGCCAGTGTAGTTAGCAGATAAATGCAGGAAAAATTCACATTCTCTGTCACTCAAACCAGCTTTTGTCTGCTCCATTTTTTTCTTGGGGCTTAACTGTTACTTGAACAGTCTCCAGACTACAGTATACACCAAAAATTATCTTATTCCTTTAATAATGATACATTAACAATGTTTATAATTTTACATAAATTCATGATAACATCATATATATTATATTGAAAATCATAACTAATTTTAAACCAAAGTAGGCTTAGCTGCAATACCATTTTATAATTCATTTCTTTAACATACAATGAACACTTCAATGTCATTAAATATTATTTTGTGGTATAATTACTAAATGCTATGCTGTATAGTATCAAACAGAGACCTTAGGACTTATTAAACTGATTTATTGTTATTGGACAGATTATTTTCAATGTTTTCTATAGCACAAATTCTTTATTAAATTGCACAATAATTATCTTTGCACATAATTTTAATTTTTTATGTAGTAATGCCTTTGAAATTTTTTTTTGTGTTTCAAAGAATATGTATACTTTAAAAATTGAGTTATCAAGTGCAGTACAGAAATGTACAGTTTAGTCTTAGTGCAAAACAAAAAACACTGTGTGAATGTTTGTATGTCTGCTTGTACTTTTTCTATTACTGATGCATTACTATTCTTTTTTGGGGGGGGCAGGGTCTCGCTTTGTAGTTCAGGCTGGCCCTGAGCTCACTATGTAGCCCAGGCAAGCCTCGAACTCAGCAATCCGCCTGTCTCTGCCTCCCAAGTGCTGGGATTACAGGTGTGAGCCACCATGCCCAGCTGCATTACTATTTTTTAAGTTACTTGACTAATACATGTTTTTTTAGACAGGGAATTTTAAGTTATCTAATGTATAATTAATTCATTCTTTGCTGTTCTAATTCCATTCACTTGTGGTCCATAGTATTCATATCTTGTTTCAAATCCCTCCTGTCCATGCTTAATAGATGTGACTTTGTCTTTTCTAATTTTTTTAAAATGCTGAGTCATGATTTTGCAAAAGTGCTGAGCCTTGATTTCCTGAAAATGCTGAGTCATGATTTCCGAAAAATGGTGAATCATGGTTTTGCGAAAATGCTGAGTCATGCGTTCCTAAAAAAGCTAAGTCACGATTTTGGGAAAATGCTGAGTCATGATTTCAGAAAAAATGCGGAGTCACGATTTCCTAAAAATACTGAGTCATGATTTCGTAAAAACGCTGAGCCATGATTTCATGAAAGTGCTGAATCATGATTCCCTAAAAATGCTGTCACAGTTTCTCGAAAATGCTGAGTCACGATTTCACAAAAATGCCCAGTCACGCTTTCCTAAAAATGCTGAGTCACGATTTCGTGAAAATGCTGTCACATTTCCCTAAAAATGCTGAGTCACGATTTCGTGAAAATGCTGAGTCATGTTTTACTGAAAATGCTGAGTCACGGCTTTGAGAAAATGCTGAGTCATGATTTCGGGAAAATGCTGAGTTATGATTTTGTAAAACTGCTAAGCCATGATTTCGCAAAAACGCTGAGTCATGACATCCAAAAAATGCTGAGCCATGGTCTCGCAAAAAATGCTGAGTCATGGTTTTGGGAAAATGCTGAGTCATGATTCCATAAAACTGCTGAGTCATGATTTCGTAAAAATGCTGTCACGGTTTTGTGAAAATGCTGAGTCACGATTTCCGAAAAATGTTGAGTCATTGTTTTGGGAAAACGTTGAGTCATGGCTTCTGAAAAATGCTAAGTCATTATTTCGGGAAAATGCTGTCATGATTTCCTAAAAATGCCGAGACAGCGTTTCACGAAAATGCTGATTTGTGATTTTGTAAAAATGCTGAGTCATGATTTCCTAAAAATGTGGAGTCACGGTTTTGAGAAAATGCTGAGTCATGACTTCCTAAAAATGCGGAGTCACAGTTTCGAGAAAATGCGGAGTCATGATTTCCTAAAAATGCTGAGGCATTGTTTTGCGAAAATGCTGATTCGTGATTTCGTAAAAATGCTGAGCCATGATTTTGTAATAATGCTGTCATGATTTCCTAAAAATGCTAAGCCACAGTTTCGCGAAAATGCTGAGTCACAATTTCACAAAAATATTGTCACGATTTCCTAAAAATGCCGAGTCATGGTTTCGTAAAAATGCTGTCTTGATTTCCTAAAAATGCTAAGTCACAGTTTCATGAAAATGCTGAGTCACAATTTTACAAAAATCCTGAGTCACGGTTTCATGAAAATGCTGAGTCATGATATTGGGAAAATGCTGAGTCACAGTTTCATGAAAATGCTGAGTCATGATTTTGTAAAAATGCAGAGTCACGGTTTCAAGACATGCTGAGTCATGATTTCCTAAAAATGCCAAGTCACGATTTGGCCTGTCTTTTCTAATTTAAAGTTGAAAAATGGCATCTCATTGTTGTTTTATTTTGATTTCTAAGACTTCCTACTGAAACTAAACATCTCTTTGCTGATGTTGGTAATTTGTATTTTTCTTTTCTTAGCTACTGGTTGATTTCTTTTCACTGATCATTAACCATTATGGTGTGGAACATTCATTACTTTTAAATGATCCAGTTCCAGTACTGCTCATAACCTCTGCATTTTGTGTTATTTCACTTTGCTTCACAAGGTCTTTTATTTTGCACATCATTTCACAGCACAAATAATGAGCTTGAAGAATAAAAATTTAATTTGGACCAAAGGCCATCCTCAAAATATCTTTCAATTATAAAATATTTCAGCTCATAAGTGACAGCTCATTTATTTTAAATGAAACAATATTATGTAAGTTCAGTCTGTTGGACTATTGCAATAAGATTTAATCTATTTTAGAAAATTTCATAAAAATGCCTTCCAAAGGAAACATCATTTTTGTACTTTTGAATCTTGTTTTTCAATATTTCATGCACTTACTATACCATTTCAGTATAAATATATAATAATTGACTATAGTATTAGGCCTGAAAAAGTTCATATGCATCTTGAAGAAATTTTCAACATCGCTGGTTGTTTGAGAGATGCAAATGGAAACAACATTGAGATTTCACCTCACTCCACAAAGAATGGCTGCTATTACAAAATCAATGATAAATGATAAAACCAATGATAAATGCTGGTGAGGCTATGAGGAGAAAGGAACGCTTTTCCACTGCTGGTGGGATTGTAGACTTGTGCAACCATTGTGGAGATCTGTGTGGAGATTTCTCAGAAAACTAGGACTAGAGGTCCCATTTGACCCTGCTATCCCCCTGCTAGTAATATGCCCAAAGGAATTTTTAAAAATCACACTGGAAAGACAGATGCACACCCTTGTTCACAGCAGCTCGGTTCATGATAGCCCAATCTTGGAAACAACCCAAATGCCCATTAACTGGAGACTGGATAAAGAAGATATGGTTTTTTAAAAATGAAGTATTACTCCACCATAAAGAATGAAAAGATTCATTCATTTATGTGCAAATGGAGACACCTGAAGGACACACCAATAAGTGAAATAAATAGAACACAGATATGCAAATACCATATCTTTTCTTTGGTATAAGCACCTATAGAGGTAAATGAGCTCTAGAATGTATGATAGTTTTTGTAGAATGGGAAATATGCAAAAGGAATTTGTTGTGGGATCGTAATGAGAGGAAGGAATAAATATGATTTGGAAAAAATTAAAAAAGAGTATGTATATGGGGGTGGGTGGGCAGGGATGTGGGTAAAAATGAGAATTGACCTGTGTCACATATTGGTACAAATTCCCCAATGTTGTGTGTGATTGTGAGCTGTGTATATAATGTACCAATAAAGTTTACTGAATAACAAAAAAAAAGTTCATATGCTTCTTAAAATTGCCCAGGCACAAAATCAGGAGTACAATGTGTTCTGTGAAGAGCTGACACAGTCCCATTACCTGGGGGACAGAGGTACTGTAAGAGCATTGTGTCTTCAGCAGGCAGATGTCCCCTTTGCTTCTTTGATTTGTAAAACTCCAAAGTAGCTCTGTGAAGAGCACCAAATTTAGAGTAAGAGACAAAAGGCATTAGGTAGAGTTTAGTAGGGTTAGCTTTCAAAGCCTTTTTCTTGTCTTTTGTTTTCTTTTTCCCTGGAAGAGCTTACAGGATCCAATTTACAAATTTATAAACCTGTGGTTGAGATGAGGAAATTAAAGGTTAGTCCTTACTTTATTGACCATGCTCTGTCTTCCTCTAGCTGAACTTCTACCATTCTGCTCTCGCTCATTCTCTAGTTTTTGGATTGCATTCAGCATTACCTCAGCATATCTTCTTTTTATATTTTTTAAATATAAAGACTAACATTTATTGGTAAGATAAAAATCATTTTAAAAATAAAAATGGTATGCCTAGCCACAACCAGGTTCTATTCCAGTTCAACACAGAGAGAATCTGTAATGCGATCACAAACCTCAGCAATGAAAACAGTCAAGAAGAAAAGATTTTGTTTTTTTTTGTTTTATATTTCCCCTTCTTCTTCTGTCCTTCTCTTATCAAGGCCCTGGGCCTCCTGTCCTCTCACAACTACAGTGTTCATTCCAAGTCACGCTGGAGAATGGTCTCAGTATAACTATAGTTGAGGAAATTAATTAGAAACAGTTTAAAACTAGACAAATTGGGCCAACCCTAAAACATAAAAAAATTACTCCTGAGAAAAGAGGATGTAAAGTAAGATGTTTAAAAAGCAGAATAAAACAAAAGATTGGGGTTCCAAAACTCTTTTTTTTTTTTGAACTACATCCTTATTCTCACTCTGCTCATAAGGAGGAAGAGTGGTGACTTTTCACTTAATATCCAAACTTTGCCCTTTACCTTGTAGACAGGTCCATAGCAGAAGTAGGGTGATGAACCTCATGAACAGTGTTCAGTGGTATATGGAACATGTTTTATTTAGGAAAAAATAAATCTCCTTTCTTCATAGATATATTTTGGGCTTAATACTGAAAAGCTTTTTAAAAGTGCTGCTGTGTGACTTGTTTGCTAAAAAATTCTCAGCCTATAGAAAAGATGTAAAGATTTTCTTCTATTTATCAATATATCTTTCACAGTTTTAGTCTTATGATTATATAATCTACACTAAATTCATTTTTATGGATAATGCAAAGTAGAATCATAACATTAGTTTCCTCCCCCAAAAAAAGATCCTCAGTTGTTACACTACGAATTATTGAACATTTTTTCCTCTCATGGAGTTACCTTGGTGTCACTGTTAAAACTCTCTTTACTAGGTATGAATTATATTCTGCACTATTAGTGTTACAAGTGGTTTCAGATCATTCCAATTAATCAGTCTTATTGTTATTATTTACTTAAAATGATATTTTACATATTTGAAACTATAAAGTGTTGGCATATATATGACCATGCTACTTTTAAAATCTATCATGCATAAAAATATGGGTCTCTTCCTAGACTCAATTTTGTTTCATTGATATATATAGGTTTAATCTTATTTCATCACTACTATAATTTTCTGCTGTTTGACTGATCCTACTAAGAAAAGGGAAAAGTAAGCAATAGATCAGGAGAAAATATTCACAATATACACGTGGCAAAAGATGTATACAAATGTGCATAAAGCTCATAATTCAGTAAAGAGAAAAAATTCCAATTAAAATGTAGAAAATTTTAACAGAAATTTCAGCAGATATGCAAGTGATTAAGCTCACAAAAACATATTCAGCATTCATTATGAGGGAAATGAATAAAAATACCAAAATGAGAAACCACTGTACACCCAATAGAACAGACTAAAGTTTGAATTATAATTTTTTTTTTGGAGACAGGGTCTCGCTTTGTAGTTCAGGCTGGCCCTGAGCTCACTATGTAGCCCAGGCAAGCCTTGAACTCAGCAATCCTCCTGTCTCTGCCTCCCGAGTGCAGGGATTACAGGTGTGAGCCACCACACCCAGCTTTTTTTTTTTTTTTTTTGAGACAGGGTCTCGCTTTGTAGTTTAAGCTGGCTCTGAGCTCACTATGTAGCCTAGGCAAGCTTTGAACTCAGCAATCCTCCTGTCTCTGCCTCCCGAGTGCTGGGATTACAGGCGTGAGCCACCATGCCCAGCCAGACTAAAGTTTAAAAGCTTTGTGATGCCAATTGCTGGCAAAATGTATGTTTGTTTGCAAATACTCTTCATTAAATTTGTTCTTAAAGAACATACAGGGTTCTCTGGATTAGAGACCAATTAGTTTTATTGTTCACATCATAATATAAAGACCAGTCACTGTTGTGCAGTTGATTACTCCTGTAGAAATGTTAGGGAAGCCACATGGAAAAAAAGTCCCTACTCAGCTGCTTCCATCTTCATTAATATGGGATGGAGCAAAGAGATTTTCTCTCTTTATATCCAAAAGAAAGTGGAAGTTGTCTCCTCTTCCCTTCCTATGAAGACAGAGTATAACTTTGTTTCCCATTTGGAGATTAGAGCAAAAACAATCCTTAACTCTTCAACTTTAAAATAGAGCTACAGTTTCTTTCCTTTCCCAATTAATTCACTCCGTTGGATCTCATAGGATTATGACAATCGTTGTCTTTTTAAAAATATTTTTAAAAAGTTTTTGGAGTTCAGGTTTTGTGTTTGGGAAGATTTTCAGGTGTTCTTTGTCATGGAAGTACCTTATTTCCCCATTTATTTTGAATGATAATTTTCCAGGATAGATCACTCTTGATTGGAAGTTGTTTTCCTTTAAGGTTGGAAATACTTCACTCAGGCCCTCCTTGACTTGAGCGTTTGTGTTGATAAGTTTGCTGTAATTATTTTTTAAAAAAATTTTGTTTATTTTTTGACTTATTTTATTTATTGCTACATAATATATACACATCATGAGTACGCTCAACATTCAGAACTTGTACCAGTATATGACATGACATAATTCTCACTTTTCCCTGTCTCCTACCCACCTTACTCCAGATATACTAAGCTACTTCATCTTTGACAAAGGAGCCAACCATACTCAATGGAGGAAAGATAACTTCTTTAACAAATGGTGCTGGAAAAACTGGGCTTCAACCTGCCAAAGACTGAAGCTAGATCCATGTCTTTCACCATACACTAAACTAAAATCAAAGTGGATTAGAGACCTAAATATTAAAACAGAAACTTTAAACCTGTTGCAAAACAGGTTAGGTAGGATTCTTGGAGACATTGGCTTAGAGAAAGACTTTATGAACAAAACCTCTATAGCATGAGGACTAGCAGAAGAAATCAAGAAATGGGATCTCATCTTATTAAAAAGCTTCTGCACAACAAAAGAAACCACCAGAAGAGCGAAGAGGCAACTAGCAATATGGGAATAAATCTTTACTATCTGTTCCTCAGACAAAGGGCTACTATCTAGAATATATAAAGAGCTTAAAAATCAGCCCCCCCAATTAAAAGACCCAATTCAAAAATGGGCATCTGAAATGAACAGACACTTTTCAGAGGAAGAAGGAAAAGGAGCCAAGAAGCATATGAAGAAATGTTCAGTGTCACTGGTCCTTTGAGAGATGCAGGTGAAAGAAACATGGAGATTTCATCTTACTCTGCAAAGAGTAGCTGCTATTTCAGAATTAGCCAGCAACAAATACTGGGGAGGCTGTGGAGAAAAAGGAACCCTTCTCCACTGTTGGTGGGAGTGTAGAGTGAGTGGTACAACTATTATGGAGATCAGTGTGGAAACTCCTCAAAAAACTAGGAGTAGAGGTCCCATTTGACCCTGCTATTCTGCTGGGGATATACACAAAAGAATTACAAGATTCATATCACAGCAACATATGTGCACCCATGTTTATAGCAGCTTAGTTCATGATAGCTAAATCTTGGAAACAACTCAAATGCCCATCAACTCTAGACTAGATAAAGAAAACATGGGATTTAAAAAAAATAAAATGGAGTATTACTCTGCCATAAAGAATGGTGAGTTTGAGTCATTTATATTCAAATGCACGTACCTTAAGGACATACTCATAAGTGAAATAAATAGATCACAGTTGTGTAAATACCATATCTTTTTTCTGGTATGAGAAACTGAAGGTATAAATAAGTTCTAATATGTATGATAGATATAGTGAAATAGAAAACATTCAAAAGGAAAAGGGGATGGGGTAAATAAAGAAGGGAAAGAAGACATTTGATGGTAATAAAAATGCAACAAAGCTTATGTATATAGGGTGTGGTGGGGTTGCAGGATGGGGAGGGGAATGGGAAAAACGAAAAGTCATTTCTTGCACTGGTGCAAACTTTCAGGTTGACTGTGATCATGATGTGTATATAAAGAGTAACAATAAAGAATTGTACCATTAAAAAATAGAGCTACATCTCTTCATGGACTGGACAAGCCTCTTTTTGTTTTTATGAGCTAGAGATATCTTGAAGGTTATATGTTTCATTTTTTTCCTTAACTGTAAGTGTTATTTGAATGACTAGATAGAGAATCATTATACAGAAGTGGCTGTAATGGGTAGATTCCTATGGAAGCAAGGTGAAAAGAGCATAAAAGAAAATGAAACTTTAAACTCCTCTAGTCACAGGAAAAGAGCTGAATGTACTGTCTTGAACTTCCCACTAGGATGGTCCAAAATTGGCAATTGCTAAACCAATCAAATACTTACTTTGCTTTCACATTCATCTTGAAAAAAGACCTTCCTCTTATGTCTCTTCCACAAAACCTCCAAAACACATCTACTTGGAACTCTCTATTTCATGAAGTACTATTTACCCAAGTAATAAACTTTAAAATTTTAACATGACAAAGCTTATCAAAACACCTGTAAAAATACTAAGAAGATCAAAAGATGTATAGAGGGAGAAGAAAAGGAAAATTAAGGGGCTGAAAAAAATTAAGATGTGTTGTGAACATGGAGCGAACTCCACGCAATGAGAGTAAACATTATGTTCTACAAATGTACAAAAAAATATACATCTATCATTAGAGAAATCTCTCTGGAGTTCACTCACTGCATATGTTGTTATAAATTAAATTCCCAAGATTCATTCTTAGCCAAGGATCTTGTGTTATTAATCCCAATTCTGCAAAACCACAAAATATTTTCTTTTTAGTATATAATGTGGCATAGTAATTTCCAATACTGTGATGTACTCCTGATGGAAATGTAAAATATGATTACTGTACTTTGGCAAGTTGTTTGGAGTTCTTTTTTATTTTTAAGTTAAATAAAAAATTATCAGATCCTTAGAAATTCCACACCTCAGTATTTAATTAAGAGGAATGAAAGCATATCCACACAAAGACTTATGCTCAGATACCAGTCATTTTATTTACTAAAAACAAAAAGATTAGTAAACAACTCAAATGTGTAGCAACAGGAGAGGGGATACATAGGCAGGTATAGCAATACAATTAAATACTACTAGCAACAAAGAGTAATGAAGTTTCATGCCCTCAGCACTCTTGTGTGGATCTCATAAGTATTTCATCCAGAGGAAGAAAGCAAAATCAAATGAGTGTGTATGGAATGAGTCCCATTGATATGAAATTTTAGAAAAGGTGAAATTAGCCTATAGAAGCAGAAAGTAGGCCAGTGGCTTACCAGGACAGGGTAGGAGTGTTATTGGACTGTAAAGGAATTTGGGGAACCAAAGGAGTTGGAAGAAATGTTCTACATCTTAATGGTGCTTATGGTTACATTTGTCAGTGAGTGATTACATTTGTCAAAACACATGGAATTCTAGGTGCAAAATGTGTGCATTTTATTGTTTAAAAATTCTCTTTCAAAACATTGATTATTGGTTCATTTTGGCTTTTTACATAGACTTGTTATAGTGTTGGAGCCCTTGATATTGGGTAAATAATATGATGAGATGAAGTGGAAAATTTTATCATGAATAAAGACTAGCCAATATGAGTTTATATGACATTCTGACACACCCATGAGAAAGGTGTTTATTATGTATTGCAAACATACACTAGTAAAAAGTTAGGCAAAAAAGGAAAGACATTAAGACATAAATATAACGTGTTCAACATATTGTAGCAACTCAAACAAGTGAGTAGACTTTATAATTTCAAGGCACCACAGTTTGATCTGTGAAACCTACATTTCCTCCAGAAAATTTATGATGAGAAAAGCCAGGTAAACAGATCCTTTCCATCATTTTCATTTAAATCCATTCATGTAATTAAAAATGTTTTCCAACATTCTTCTGTCACAGCCTACCATTGAAAGCTTCATAAATCCCAGGATATCATATATCTTTGCTTTAATTAACTAATTTGTTGCAGTAAAATTAAAGCAGTAAATTCAAAGAAGGAAAGTAAAAACTTTTTATTTAATACATTATGACTCTGCAACCTATTAAATATAACTATGCGATGTGAATTTGAAAATGCACTGCCCTGTTAACTTGGACAAAACACAGTAACAAATCTGTATCTCTTATAAAGTTGGTAATTAAACCCAACATTATAGTCATAACTCAATGAATTTGGATGATATGCTATTGGTATTTTAAACTTTAAGTATTATTTCTGTGGGCAAATTATTTCTATGGGATGCTTTTTGATCTCAAGAAATAGTATTAGGGGGCCAGAGGATTAGCTCAGTGGTTCCAGCGCCTGACTCGCAAGCGCAAGGTCCTGAGTTTGATCCCCGGAAACCACATACAATGCTGGGCATGGAGACTCACACCAACCAGCAATCAATACCACATACCACAGTGCCGGGCGTGGTAGCTCATGCCTGTAATCCCAGCACTCGGGAGGCAGAGACAGGAGGATTGCTGAGTTCAAAACTTGCCTGGCCTACATAGTGAGCTCAGAGCCAGCCTGGACTACAAAGTGAGACCCTGTCTCAAAAAAAAAAAAGAAATAGTATTAGGACAAAAGATTTCTGCATTAAGAATGACATTGAGTCCTTCTCTCACTTAATATATAAAAAATAACTGCAAATTAATCAAAGGTCTAAATATGAGTTAATTTTTTTTGCATATGGTTTGAGGTAAGGGTCCACACAATAGGGCATGTTCTCTTTTTGGGTGATGAAAACATTCTACATTGTGACAACAGCAAGATCTGTGATTACACCAAAAATTGCTGAATTTTACATTTTAAATGGGTAAATTTTATATTAAGTGTTAAAGTTGTTACAAAATTTATTTTATTTTATTTTGACATACTATTTTCTTGGCAAGTAAGTACAAGGTGAATCTATACATCCATGGAATTTTAAAATAGGCTGCAAGTTTGAGATATTCTCATATATATTTTTAAATTATTGAACATTAACAATGATGTAGAGCTTTTCAAAATATGGATGCATGAAGCCAACTCCAAATTTTAGATGATAGTGGATGTGACTTTTAGTAGACTATATCAATTATTGAGTTGTGATGAATTGTCTTATATTCTCTGGTAATCAAATATTTAGATTTGTTCATAATCAAAATAGTAGTTTTACCTTAGAAATTAGTATTAACTTATCAATAGATTAGCCCATGGTGAATTTAGAGATAAATAGGCAATTAGGAGTGGGATCTACTTGGAGGAAGTAGACTCAGGGGAGGGGCTAAATTTTTAAGGTTTTTTTTTTTCTCTGACTATCTCTTTGCTGCCTAAAGACCTGATGATAACTAGTTTTAATCTTCTACGCTTTTTCATTATGATATTTTGCCTCACTTCAGGTCCATAGCAATGGAACAAAAAAACTATGGACTGAAACTATGAGCCAAAAACCTTTATTCTTTTAAATTATGTATGTAAGGATCTTGTTTCAGCAACTGGAAGCTGACTGATACACACAAACACAACGTATCCTCTTACACACATAGTTGATGAGATTTCTCATGGAGAAGATATAGAATGGTGAAACCATGGACTAGAAAGAGGTTCAGAGAGCACTAACTTACTCATTTTATTAAATTACTCATGGACATGAATAGATGAACTTTCCTGCTATCCTGGGTGTTTCTTGTAAGGCTTCAATACCCATGATGAAATCATAGACTACAATGTTACTTTTTTTTTTTTACATTTTATTGGTACCTTATATATACACATCACAGTTACACTGCACATTGAGAATTTGTACCAAAATATGACACTACTTAATTCACATTTTCCCCCTCCCCTATGCACCCTACCTCCCCCTACCCCTATATACACAAGCATTGTTTCCTTTTTTTACCATCAATTTTTTTCTTTCTTCATATTTACCCCTAAACCCCATTATGCTTTGAATATTTACTATTTCACAATATCAGTCATGCATTCTAGAACACAATTCAAACTTCACTTTCTCATATCAGAGAAAATATATGATATTTACATATCTGTGACCTATTTATTTCACTTATGAGTATGTCCTGAAGGTACATCCATTTGAGTATAAATGATTCAATCTCATTATCGACATATGTGCACCCATGTTCGTAGCAGCTCAGTTTATGATAGCTAAATCTTAGAAACAACCCAAATGTCCATCAACTCTAGACTGGATAAAGAAGATGTGCTTTTTTTTTAATATAAAATGGAATATTACTCTGACTACATTGGTACTTAAGGTAAAAATCCATCTACAATGGACCTTTAAAAAGCAATGTTACATTCTGCTGTGGGTCACAGAAGATCCACAACACCTGAAGTTTTTTTTTTTTTTTTTTTTTTTGAGACAGGGTCTTGCTTTGTAGTTCAGGCTGGCCCTGAGTTCACTATGTAGCCCAGGCAAGCCTCGAACTCAGCAATCCTCCTGTCTCTGCCTCCCAAGTGCTGGGATTACAGGCGTGAGCCACCACGCCCGGCACTGTGGTATGTGGTATTGATTGCTGGTGGGTGTGAGTCACCATGCCCAGCATTGTATATGGTTACTGGGGATCAAATTCAGGACCTTGCACTTGCGAGGCAGGCACGGGAACCACTGAGCTAAATCTCCGGCCCAACACCTGAGGTTTGTTAATGGTAAAGTAAAACAATTGTCTTCTCATGAGGTGTAAAATCCAACATTCTCTTGATATGTAGGAAAACAAAACACAAACACTCTATGATCTCACCAGTAGGTGCTAGCATGATACTGAACACCAGATTGTCAAAGGGGAAGGGAATGATGGCATCAAACACCCACAAAAAAGGACTCATGAAGCCTGTGAACCTAGTGTTTTGTATGAATCACCAGGGCAACTTCAGAATATCACTAGGATTGAAAACTCCAAGTAGGACACAGAACTGGTCTTCCTGATCCAGTGCATCTGGAGGTGTTGGAGAATGAGTGACAGGATACCCAACAGCTTCCAGGCAGCCAGCGTGAATGGGGTTTATTCCATCAGGGAAGTGAAGATAAAGAGTTGGAGGAAGCCCTCCGGCACAATTTTAAACAACATCGCTCAGCTGTGGACTGCTGAGAACCAGCAGCAGCTTGCAGAGAAGGCATCTGTGAGGATGGAGGAACTCTCTTTGAAAAGAGGCTACAGGCTGAGTTGAGTGTTAATGGCTGACTCTCAAACACTTGTGGGCTCAGCGAACAGTGTTTGCAGCTATAAATCAAAGCTCTGCTTCTGTGAGGACTAAGTGTGGAGAGAACTGATCTTCTTAGTGAAATTGGTCTTTTAAATAGCATGTACACACATCACTAGCATTACCTTTGAATCTTAAAGACAACGGTATATTGAAACTCTTCAAATACTGTTTGATGCTGCATTTCCTATTGTCCACAGGGTATTGTATAAATGAGTTCCTCAGTTACATGAAATACACTTCCAAAAGCAAGAACATTTTGAAAAGAATGAATATAATATTTTTTTCTGTCAAAAAAAGTTGTATTAGACACTGTTTTGTAAATGGGGCTCTTTTGATAATAAAAAAATTGAGAAATGGACATTTCTCTTCATAATGAGACCTCCTTGAAAATTTCTAAGAACATGAAAACTACTATTTGCCAACTATATACCAGAAATAAATAATAGATTTTTAGGACTCAGGTTAACACTTGGAAAATACAGTAAAATACATTTACATTCAAAGTAGTTTTAAATATTTATTAGTTTTAATAGCTACAAAGATTTTAGTTACATGGGATCTTTGAAAAAATCCTTTGATATATCAAAAACCAGAGAATCCAAAGACTATCTGCATAGGTTACAAGGTCCTATTCAGAAATAATTAGGCAACATTATTCAGCTTTAATTTCTCACCTAGGATCTGGCTCCATTTCTGTGGCAAGCTTTTACCCAGAATAAATGAATAATAGACAGGACAAATACTTAAAAGGGACAAATACTCAGAGGACAAATACATAAAAGCTACAAATTTCCTGATCATTTTAAAAGAGTCCATTCTGTTTTCTTTCCTGTCTTCTTTGGTTGATCATCCCAATCCCTACACGAGAGTGGATTAAATGCCAAGTTCATCATCAAGGGATGGGACTCTCGCTAAGGAGGGAGTACTGAAGCAACTAGCCTGAGAACTTTCATGGTGGGCTCACTTCTCTGATAGCCCAAGTTCTCCGGCAAAGGCTATGCTTCCATAACCCAGTGTCTAATCAATTTTGCAAAAGCAAAGATGGATAACAGATTCAGAACACTTATCCTTCAGAGGGAAAAGCTAGTCTTTTCCCTTTAATAATTTCCTCAGTTTCTAGATTAATTTAGGCCATGAGCACCTGTCTTAAGCAGAAAATTTTAAATAAAACTGAAAAAATTTTACTTGATATTTTATTGCAAAAGATATTTATTTGATGCATATACACTAACTTGAAAATTAATAATTTGTTATTTCTATACAAGTACTACATGCACATGCTTTTAAAAAAGACAAATAATTCTACAGAATTTAACACAAACATTAGTACCTGGTGCTGCTCTTCTTGTGACTAATTTCCATTCTCCAGAAACAACTACTTTTAACTTTTTAGTTTTTTCTGTTACATATACCAAAAGATTTGATTATTCTTCATTTCTTAATATTTAGTTGTTTTAGATCTTAGACATTAACATTCTTTTGGTTAGGAAGGATGAAACTTTTAGATATTTTCCTTTCCTCTTTCCCAAACTACTCTCATTCTCTTATCCTCCAAACAAAATATGATAAGACCTTGGCTCATGTATGCTTATGGTTGCAAAAATTCAAATCATAAACAAAAGTGTTTGGCAAAATTTTGCTGCCACTTGCAAACATGACCCTATCTCCCCACACACCCACTGTCAGCTTCCACAAATCATAAAACAAATTAGTTTTATAAACCAAAGTGCCACTGCATATAACAAGTTTCATTTATTTTCTTGATCAGTCCTTAGCCTGTTAAGTTTTGGAATTTCCATACCTCCTTTCCAGTTTTGCTTAATGTCCTATGAGTAATTTGTTAATGACCTAAGAGTAGTTTATCTTTGTCAGGTGCATAACCAGCTCCTTACTAGATTTAAGTAAACAAATAATATATCCATCGTGTGTGTGTGTGTTGATTTTCTCTTTTCCTTATGGACACAGTTCCTGAAACTCTGTGCTTCTGCATCCAACTGTAATCGCTGTTCCTAAGATTATTCCATGCCCTTCTATCCCCTGGATAGCTTGCTCAGATTCTAAAATTCAGTCTTTTACTATTTTGCATTTCTCTTTTATTTTCGTGGAGTATATCATCCTCTAATAATTCCTAAGAAGTGAACTCTTTGGAGCATTCAATATCTGAAAATATTTTTGTTACTTAATATTTGTTGCCTCATCTCCTGAGGGAGACCCTCCCCCGAGAGAGAGCACTTTTGTCCACTTCTGTGAAGACAAAGAGGAGACCTGACTGAGCTCACACCAACAGAACATGGTTATTCAGTGATTAAAGAATGGACAAGTAGTTGCATAGTCTACAAATATGCTTTTCATTTCCTGGGGGTTGAGGAATCACAAGAACAGAGTAAGAGAAACAGCCATCAGAGTGAAAAGACATTCTGCAGAATGGAAAAGAAGTTCTTTCAGCTTTTTCTCAGACAAAGGACGAATATTCAGAATATATAAAATACAAAAATTAGGCCCTTCACAATGAGAGACCCAATCTAAATATTACAAGAGAAATGAGCAAACATTTCATTGAAGTAAAAGTGGCCAATAAAATATTTGAAGGACCACAACATCACTGATATGAGAGAAATCAAATTAAAACAACGCTGAGATTCTGTCTTTTTTGTCAAAAAATTAAATAATAACAAATGCTGAGCAGACTGCAGGGAGAAAGGAAACGTCCTTTTTGTTGGTAGGAATGTACACTCATAGAACCATTATGAAATCAGTAAGGAGATTCCTCAAACCCTAGGAATTCTGTTGAACCAGCTTATCCACTTCTAGGCATCTTCCCAAAAAACATAAAGATATTGTGTTCCAGTGACACACACACCCATGTTTATAGTAGTACAACTCATAACAGCTAAATCGTGGAAGCAGCCTCTGTATCCATCAATAGGTGAATGGATAAAGATGTGGTATTTACACACCATGGAGTATTTCTTGGCCATTAAAAAAATGCATGTGAGTCATCTGTGGGAAAGTGGATGAACTTTAAGACTATGATGTTAAAAAAAATCAATCAAACACGAAAGCTTAAGTATCACATGGTTTTCCTTATGTGAGAAACCCAAACTACAAATAAAGAGAAAAATAAAAGACAGATAACAAGAATTAGTTAGATAAATCTTTCTGAAATGGGAAAAGGGTGAAAAGATGGAGAGAAGAAGAGGGAAGGGCAGGAAAGGAGTAAAGGGAATGCCAGCTGGAATTAAGCTGTATATACACATGTACTAACTGAACACAGGGATGTCAACAGTATTTACTGTTAACATGGAAGAGTAATTACAGAGAGGAGTAGGCTAATTAAAGGGGAGAGTATTCATGTCTTTTCTTTGAATAGGAAGAGATTTTCCAAGAATTCAGGCACCACTTTTAAAAAAATCTATTTACAGTTCTTTCCAGTCATCCTCATCGCAAATGTCAACTTGTCTGATGCTAGAGGTGTGTCACTTAATATGGAAATTAGATCACAGTGCAGTTTAGGGTCTTCCAGAGGTCATCTAGGCTGGCATTTTAGATCTGGTTGGTTACACTTCATTTATCATCATGAACAGGAACTTCTAAAGCTCTAGGCACCTTTTTCTCAAATATAAGCACAGTTGTGGTGGGGTAAGAGGCAACCTAGGTTGTGTGGATACTGCACCAGGTAACATTTTTACTTTACTTCCATTCTATATTGGAAGTACTTTTTTTTCCTTAGAATGTTGAGGCCCTTGCTCACCTGATTTGTAGTTCAGGCTGCCCTTGAACTCACTACATAGCCCAGTCAAACCTTGAACTCAGCAATCCTCCTGCCTCTGCCTCCCGAGTGCTGAGATTATAGGCATGCACCACCACACCCTGACAATACTTTCTAATACCATTTTTTATTCATGACTCTTTAACACAATGCTTATTATTTTTTGTCTTTGGGAGCTTTCCACAAGGTTTTGCTGTATTGTTTGTTTTTCTTTATGTCTTTAGTATTATGAAATTTTATGAAGATATCTCTTTTCAGAAATATAAGCATTTTTATTTTATTGTTCTCACCTGTCTCAGTTTGGAAATCTATATTATTCAGTGATGAGGAATCTTCTTGTGCTATTAATTAATCATCCTCTTCTCTGTTTTCACTCTTATCTTAGTCTGACATCCCTCACTGATATAACTGTGGAAGTCCTGATCCATTTTTTTTTTCCTCCCTACACATCTCTGTTAGGTTTTCTTATCTCTGAAGCAGTTATTAGATTTTGCCTTCAATTCTTCTAGTGGACTTTTTGTTTAAATTTTTGAATTGCATATGTACTTGCTAAGAACTATTTCCTCTGAATAACATTTTCTCAAAATTTCTGATTATAATTTTTCTTTATACATCTCAAAAAATTTTTTCTGATCTATTCTGTTTTGGATTTTCCATTTACTTTTTTTCTGTATCTATTTTTTTGAAGTTAAGAGACATTTATTGGAAAGAAGAAGAAAAATAGCTCCCAAGAGGGGGTCCCAAGTAGTTGGCCACAGAAGCTCTTTCTCAGGTGTAGTTTCTACAACAAAATCATTACATGGGCACAATGTGGGTCAAACTACAATCAACCTATGACAGTTCAAGGACAGTTGCTTAGCAAATTTTGATTCAAGAGGGAAATAAGTCATGTAGTAGGGGTATATGAAAAAAACAAAAGCATTTTTGGGAAGGGAGGGGAGTATGGATTCAGATGTTCTCTTGACTCAACTATGTGTCTGATGCTTATCGGGCCCATTGAGTCAGGTGTTGGTCATTAAAACAATTTTGAAATTATTGTGGAGCCCTAGCTCTCTTCAGATTTGCCCCAGCCACAAGATTTGTATCTCACTTTCTGTGCTCAATTCCTAAAGGCCCTAACACCCCTTTGACTGCATATTAATTTCTATATAATTTAGCTATCTCTAATATCATGTATACATGAAGTACACATGGTAAAATTTTGTTTTTCTCCTGTTTTTTTAAATTGAATTTTTTATTGGTACAATTTATATACATCTCACAATCACGTATAACATTGGGGAATTTGTACCAGTATATGACCCAAATTAATTCTCATTTTTACCCATATCCCTACCCACCCACACCTCCCCACCCCCTTTATACTTACTCTTTTATTTTCTTTCTGTATCATATTTATTCCTTCCCCTCATTACATTCCCATCCCACATTTCCTATGGAAATTTCCCACTCTATAAAAGCTGTCATACTTTCTAGAGCTCATTTGCATCTACAGGTATTCATGTCAAAGAGAAGATCCGGAATTTGCCTATCTGTGATCTATTGATTTCATTTATTAGTATATCATTTATTAGTATATTAGCAAATGTCTCCATTTGCACCTAAATGGATTGATCTTGTCATTCTTTATGGCAGAGTAATACTCCGTTTTATAAAACAAAAAACCCACATCTTCTTTATCCACTCTCCAGTTGATGGACATTTGGGTTGTTTCCAAGACTGAGCTATCACAAACTGAGCTGCTATGAACAAGGGTGTACATCTGTCTTTCCAATGTGAGTTTTTAAATTCTTTTGGGTATATTCCTAGCAGGGGGATAGCAGGGTCAAAGTTTTCCTAGTCCTAGTTTTCTGAGAAATCTCCACACAGATCTCCACAATGGTTGCACAAGTCTGCAATCCCACCAACAGTGGAGAAGAGCTCCTTTCTCCCCACAGCCACGCCAGCATTTATTGTTGGTTAATTTTGTGATAGTGGCCATTCTTTGTGGAGTGAGATGACATCTCAGTGTTATTTTTTAAGTTAGTATATGTTTCCAGTACATACAGTTTGTTATCTTGGAAATTTGGTACATGTACACAGTACAGTGTGATTCTTTTTGTAATCCCTTTTCCTCTTTCCTGCCACTTCCCTCCTTCTCTAAATCCCCTTTCCCTATTTTATTATTGTTGATATTATTAATCTTATCTCACATATGTGACACCAATGAATGATTCACATTCATTTAAGTCATCAGGTTCCTATTCATGGCATATCTATATTCTACTTATGTCCCCTTTCCTTTCCCCTCTCTCTCATCCATACCCTCTTGGACCCCTTGCCATTTGCAAAAGATCTATGCCCTTTCCCCTTCAGTCCATCCTTTTATTGTGGCCTCTGCATTGTGCCTCACTCAAAAGAAAGGTACTTAAGCTTATGTGTCTGATTTCACTTAACATTACATTCTGCAGGTGTACTCATTTTCCTACAGATGTCTCAAATTTGCTCTTCTGTATAGCTAAGTAGCGTTCATTATATATAGGCTCTGTGTTTTCCTTGTCAAGTCGTCTGTTGATAGGTATACAGCATGCATGCAAGATCTACCTATTATGAGTCACGGTGCTATAAACATTGGTAAGCAGCTGTCACTCTAATATGATGTCTCTAGCTTTCTGAGGAAATAGCATAAAAGGGGGTAGCTGAGTTGTATGGAATTTCTATTAGTTCTTTCAGGAATCTCTGTATAACTTCTACAATAGTTGCCTTAATTGCACGTTTTTAATCAGCTTTGTTCCTTTATGCTAGACAGGCTTCTGGTGTCATGTTAAAGGCAACTACAAAATGTATTGTTTATGAGTGACAGTTACACACAATTTTACGGGGAACAAAGAGAGGTGTGGCTACAAGTGTACATAGACAATGTGCTTATGCCTGACTGGCTGATCTAATATGGTTAGCTCTGAGTGGTTGGACCTAATATGCTTAGCTCTTGGACAAGCAAAAGAGTCACGACCAGGGGGGAGCATGAGTCATTCCACCGGGTATAGGTAAGTCTCTGTGCATGGGACAGAGTGTGCTCAATCTCCATCTTCCTTACCAGCTCTCATAGTGTACTATGAATTACGCAGGTGGTGCACTTGAGCCAGCCAGGCTTGAACTTCCCCATCATATGAGTACATCTTATCACACAGTGAGCTTCATGGAAGCCAGGTTGATGCCCAATTATTTTATGTGTCTCTATTGGTTCTTTCCCATGAGAAAACCAGTTTTCTCTGTTTATTGCTTAAAACACATAAAAATTTAGATGCTAACTTTCTAGAAAATGAGTGATATAATTTGCTGAATGTTTCATCATTCAATATAACAACATTAACTAACTTCTCTGTATCACAGCTTCTCTTCTTGGTCTTCCATGGTATCTCTTGTGAGCTCTGCCTTCTTTCAGAGTTTAGTTTCCGAAAGAAGAAATCTCCAGACTTTGGCTGTGCTGGAAAAGGATAGCTGTGACAGAGAACATCAGCTTTTCCTTTAAAAATGTAGATGGTCCTCCATGGGCCAGAGGGTTAGTTCAGTGGTTCCAGCGTCTGCCTCGCAAGTGCAAGGTCCTGAGTTTGATCCTGATAACCACATACAATGCTGGGCGTGGAGACTCACGCCCACCAGCCATCAATACCACATACCACAGTGCCGGGCGTGGTGGCTCACGCCTGTCATCCCAGCACTAGGGAGGCAGACAGGAGGATTGCTGAGTTCAAGGCTTGCTTGGGCTACATAGTGAGCTCAGAGCCAGCCTGAACTACAAAGCGAGACCCTGTCTCAAAAAAAAAAAAAAAAAAAAAAAAAAGTAGATGGTCCTCCAAATTAGCCCTTTGTTTTCTGCCCCTTGAGCTTTCCCTTTTAAAAACACTTATTACCTTTAGTTCAGAATATTTCCAAAGGCCATCATGGGAATATTTTTGGTTTTGTCAGGGTCCTCCTTGTTAAACTAAGATTGTAGTTTTCTTGGATACTGTATGTCAAATACTGGTCGTAATCCATCTTCCAGATTTAGTTTTTATCATTCTGTTTAAAAAATTTCTTTACTACTCTAATCACTATAATTTCTTCCCTTGTATGAGCTTTGGGTTTGTCTTGCTTCTCTTTTTCTAATAGTTTGAGGTTCAGCATTAGATTGTTTGAGTTTGCTCTATTTTCCAGGTGTAGGCATTCACTGCTATGAATTTCCCTTATAGAACTGCTTTCCTTGTGTCCCATAAATTCCTGCATGTTGTATTGGGGTTATCATTGAATTGTAGAAACTGTAGAAACCCTTGGTTGGTCAACAGAGTGTTGTTCAATTTCTATGTGTCTGTGAGGATATTGGAATTTCTTTTGCCATTCAGCTCTGGTTTCAAGGCACTATGGTTTGATAGTATGCAGGAGATAACTTCAATTCCTTTGCATTTACCTTTTCTATGAACTAGGATGTGATCTATTTTGGAGAATGATCCATGAGCAGCTGAGAAGAATGTATATTCTGACTTTGTCAGGTGAAATGCTCTGTAGGAATTTATTAAGTCCATTTGTTCAAAAGTTTGGTTTAGCTCAAGTATTTCCTTATTGATTCTTTATCCAGTCAATCTGTCAATTTTTGACAAAGGGCTACTATCTAGAATATATAAAGAACTTTAAAAAATCAGTCCCTCCCAGTTTAAAGACCCAGTTCAAAAATGAGCATCTGAAATGAACAGACATTTCTTAGAGGAAAATGTAAAAGTGGATAAAAAGCATATGAAGAAATGTTCTACATCACTGGGTCATTCGAGAGAGGCAAGTGAAAACAACACTGAGATTTCATCTAACTCCACAAAGAATGGTTGCTATTGAGAAATTAACCAGCAATAAATACTAGTGATGCTGCAGGGAGAAAGGAACCCTTTTCCACTGTTGATGGGATAGTTGACTTGTGCAGTCTTCATGGAGATCAGTGTGGAGATTCCTCAGAAAACTAGGATTAGAGTCCCATTTGACCCTGCTATTCCCTTGCTAGGAATATACTCAAAGGAATTACAAGAATCATATCATAAAGACATATGTGCATCCATGTTCATAGTAGCTCAGTTTGTGACAGCCCAATCTTGGAAACAACCCAGATGCTCATCAACTCAACACTGGATAAAGAAGATGTGGGTTTTTTTTTTATTAAAATGGAGTATTACTCTGCCATAAAGAACGACAAATTTCAATCATTTATGTATAAATGGACACACCTTGATTACACACCGATAAGTGACATAAATAGATCAGACATATGTAAATACCATATCTTTTCTCTGGTATGACAACCTAGAGACGTAAATGAGTCCCAGAATGTATGATAGATTTTGTGAAATAGAAAATACTCAAAGGGAATGTGGTAGGAGAAAGTAATGAGGGGAAAGAATAAATATGATTTGAAAAGCAAAGGAAACCACATGTATATAGGGGGTGGGGCATTGTGGGCTGGGTAGGGATATGGGTAAAAACGAGAATTAACTTGTGTCATATACTGGTACAAATTCCCCAGTATTGAATATGATTGTGAGCTGTATATAAAATGTACCAATAAAGAATTCAATTAAATAAAATTTCTTTACTAGTAGATATTTGTGATACATAATGATTACTTTCACTGTTAGAATTTGGTATGTATAGGACATATCTTTTTTTTTTTTTTTTTGAGACAGGGTCTCACTTTGTAGTTCAGGCTGGCCCTGAGCTCACTATGTAGTCCAGGCAAGCCTCGAACTCAGCAATCCTCCTGTCTCTGCCTCCCGAGTGCTGGGATTACAGGCGTGAGCCACCACACCTGGCTGTATAGGACATATCTTAATTCTCATGTTAGCATCCCTTTCCCTTCCCCCTCTCTTCCTCCCTTTGTCTCCTGGACCATTTGCAATAAATCTATTTCCTTGTTTTACCTATGTTTTATTTCATTTTTTATTTTATCAATATTTAGATTCCTCATACGAGAGAAACTATACAGTGCTTAAGCTTGCTTGTCTGATTTATTTCACTTAGCACTATCTTTTCAAGCTGCATCAATTTTCCCACAATGGTTCCAATTCATCCTTCTTTATAGCACAGCATACTTCTTTATAGCAGAGCATAAGTTTACATTTTCTTTATCTATTTGTCTGTTAATAGACATAAAGCTGCTTCTAACATTTGGCTAGTATGAGTTGTGTTGCTATGAGTGTGGGTGTGCCTGTATTGCTGCAACAATGTCTTAACTCTTTTGGGAAGATGCTCGTTAGAGGAATAGCTTATATGTTGTCTTTGTGGGTTTTCTTCTCTATTTCTTTATTTTCCTTTTAAATATGATTTAAAATGTGGTACAGATAGATTATGTGGTTGATCTCCTATTTAACTGAAGTCCCTGAATGCAGAAATAGCAGTATATTTTTGAGGAATCTGTGTTTCAGTTATTTTCCTTCATGGTCAGACACAATACTCAAACCCACAACTTAAAGGAGGAAAGGCTTATTTTAGCTTCTGCTTTCAGTCTTTAGTGGGTGGACTCCATGGCAGAAGAAGCATGCCAGAGGGCACAGGAGAGAAAAGCTATTCATCCCACATTATCCAAGAAGTAGAGAGAGGAGGATTTGTGGAGGAAGATTCACCATGCCAGGGCACACACTCGGCCCTCACTTTCTCCTGCCAGATCCCATCTTCTACCAGCACATTTAGCTGCTGTACTTATTAATGAATAAACTCATTGATGAGTCCAGTACTCTCATATGCTTTATGCATATGAGAATTTTGTTGGACATTTTAGATCTAATAGGGAATTTGTTAATTGGCAACATGAAGATAGCCTGATGCTTCTAAGTAAAATAATTAAGTTGAAGGTTAAAGTAAGACCACAGAAAAGTTTACTTTTTAAAAAGAAATTTCTAATTGTACCAATAAAGAATTCAATTTAAAAAAAAGAAATTTCTATGCAAGTCATAATCTGAATGAGCAAAAAAGAATAAAATTTTGATATATTTTTTGAAAATGTCTCCGAAAGTAACCTTTTGTGAAAAGCCTAGAAGCCAGTGAGAGTGAAATCTAGTGAAATTCTCTAGAAATATGTAATACTAACTGAACTAGACAACTGTGGCAAGGCTGGTTGCTGTACTTCCCTTTACTCTGATTTCATGATCAGGCTGTGATTTGGGATAAACACCTCTGCAAAGGTCAGATCAAGGAGACAAGGAAGGGTTTGGACTCATGTGCTTGGCCATTTCCCTGCACTCTTTTGTGTTTCTTGTTTAGTTCTTTCATTTCTTCTCTGGACCCTTTTCTCCTGAATTCAGGAAAAAGCTCAAGAATATTTTGGTTGGCCACTATTAATGAAATGTTAGGTTTGACTTCTAAGTTGATCCCTGTTTACCATTATTTTACCAAGAGAAACCCAAATAAGGTACCAAGATTAACTAAATTTATGAAATTCTAAAAGAACTTATGT
>PVIC010017555.1:0-21813 GCA_004025085.1 Thryonomys swinderianus
TTTTTTTGTAATAATGCCTAACAAAGGATGTACTATATATGTGGGATTTAAATATTTTGTAGTTTTCTAACCTTTTCTTTTTAAAAGTCAAAATATTTCGGAAGATCTAAAGAGTCTCTTTTTGCAGATGGACCAGGAGTAGAATCTGGGGCTTAATCATAGCAGAACTACATTTAGAACATGTACAGAACTCCCAGCCAGAGTCAGAAAACTCAGTCCCTTGCAGACATTTGTGTCTTTGGCCAATTGGTGACTTTCCAGCAGCGTCTGTCTTTTGAAATGTGGTTTCCTCTCTCCAAAATTAAATCCCAGTTGCGTCTTCATTAGAAAAGTCTGCACCATCTTGCCTTCTGTGCTTCTCTATCAGCTTTCCTCTGAGAAGGAAAGGAAGAACATTTCTGGAAGTCTTGGAGTAGCCAGCAAGGTAATTAATCGTGCAGTTAAATTCACATTCCTTGTGTTTTCCCCAAAAGGTTTCCGTGTTGAAACCTTGCTAGTGTCATAAATCTTCCTTGTGAACATGAAGTCTCAGTGAGTGTTCGCTGTGAAACGATGCAATTTTCACTGAGCGGCCACAAGTGGCTTCTACGTTTCACAATATTCACCATAGAGATGGTTTGTTTGCTTCATCAGACTCTAGGGAAACAAGGAAACTGAGTTTTAAGGAAAAGGCAGATAAATATACTGTAGCTGATTAAAAAAAAAAGCAACCAATCCTTCTATGTCATGGGCATTTTCTGTAGCTACGTTTGTGAAAGAACCTGTGGGGATGAAGCAGGTGACAGCAGCTGTCCGCAGAGAACCTGGAAGCAGGTTGGAGACAGGGACAGCACGATCTGGAAGCAGAGGTCCTCGCTGCGGGCACACTAAGGAGGGGAAGAAAGGCAAGAGTACACTCCGAATGGAGGAGTACCTATTTGTCTTTTTTGGCACAACATTCTTCCAATCTTAATTTTAGAAATTAACAGCCCTGTGTTAGCATTTTCAGATGGCAATGGCTTCCTCTTGGCAGTGTTGAGATGATCCCCCTTATCCCCCCTGCCCCTCCCCCAGGACCAGGAGGTTAGACGGTAGGCATTCGCGGCCCTCTCTGGTAATTACTGTCCTCCTCCCTGGATGGATCTGCTCAGCTGTAGGGCTGCTGAGGGGGACCGGAGACCACTGTGACTGGAGAGGATTAGCCGTTTACCCAGAGGGCAAGGCTTAGTGGACCCACAGAGGGTTTTGCCCATCCATGCGGAAGCAGGGCCTGTCTGTTCAGCCTCTTTAGCTCAGAACCAATGAGTTTGTTCCGTGTGTCTTTTGTTATCGGGCTTTTCCTCCTGGCAAAATTTTTTAAAAAGTCACCAGGTCCCACCTGGAAGAAGCATATCTGATTTTGGAGGAATAAGAGCATTTGCTTCCTTCGGTGACGTTGCCCTAGAGTTTCTCTGCTGCCCCTCGTTTCCTGCTTTGACTGCTCCACAGAGATGCGGAGGGAGCCCACAGGGCTGCACAGCTGCCCCACCAGAAGAGGACAGGGATGGCAGTAGGTGGCCTTGGACAGCTGGGGGAGAGGACAGGCCATGTTGTCAAATGTCCAAGGACAGAGAAAAGAAGTGTGGGCTCACACAGGAACCTCCAACTGAAAGATGTGAGGCAGATGCACTGGAATACAGTAATACATGTAGGACACAGCTCACATATGTGCTTTAATGTAGGACACTTCAGGGTACTGCTGAGTACCTGCATGTTTGCACCTATTTTTTTTTTTTTTTTTTGAGACAGGGTCTCGCTTTGTAGTTCAGGCTGGCCCTGAGCTCACTATGTAGCCCAGGCAAGCCTTGAACTCAACAATACTCCTGCCTCTGCCTCCTGAGTGCTGGGATAACAGGTGTGAGCCACCACTCCTGGCATTGTGGTATGTGGTACTGATTGTTAGTGGACATGAGTCACCATGCCCAGTATTGTTGTATGTGGTTACTGGGGATTGAGCTAAATCTGTGGCCCTGTCCACGCCTATTTAATGGACACTAATAATTTTTAAATGGGAGATTAGTAGATATAATCTGTACCATATATATGTGTGTGTGTGTGCTTTGAAATTTCTAATGTACTAAAAAAGAAATAAGTAAAATGAATTTTAATGATGTATTTTATTTAATCCTACATGTAATCATTTTAACACAATCAATTTAAAATCAATTAGTGAGATATTTTATATCCCATCCTACCCCATGTACTTGGTCTTCAACAATCAGTGCAGATTTTGTATTTGCAGCACTTCTGTCAGTCTTGTCACATTTCAAATGCTCAATAGCTGTTCATGGCAAGTAGCTTCTATATTGCACAGTGCCACTTGATGCCGTGACTTAGAAGGCCAACTGATCTTCTCTGTAAATGAAATAAAATGTTTGTTTTTAAAACTATGACCTCAGAAACTATTTTACCACTCCTGCTGCAAAGAGAAACGAACCAACCATTTAAATTAATAAGGGCAGCTGGCTACTGGGTTTCTCCCATATTTGAATTGAGTCCAACGGGGTCTGGTGGTGGGTCCTGGTGAGCTGGGTGAGTGTTCTTCACAGGAGCTCCAGTAAGGTCTGCGACCAGCCCACCAGCTCTGCTCTACACAGTCCGTACAAGGCAACAAGAGCTTGGAGGTACCTTCTCACCAGTGAGAGGTTTCAGTGAGTGAGGGCCAGACTGCACAGCCCCTTACAGGGAGAACGTCCAGAGAGAGGACTGAGTCACACTGCTGTCTTCTCTGGCCTGCACCCAGAGTCAAGCCAGATGGTCGGCCTGCCGCCGGGCTCTGCATGCCCCCTGCCTTGGCTGCAGGTCGCTCTTTGTTGGGATCTCTGGGTGGTTGGAAATGGTCAGAGGTTTGGAATAGAGGATGTTGCTGTTCAGTGGAATTGACGGTTGGTTGGCTTGTTGTCCTGGATTTTCTCAATACTCAAATATTCAGTATTTTAAAGTTCATTTTAAAAGTAGTTGGAGGAAAGAGGAGCCTCCTTCGGAGCAGTGCTGATGATGCTCCCTCTCCCTGCACCATCTTCTTTTCAGAAAGCCAGGAGAGTGCAAAGCCTTGATTTGTGTTCCGTTCTGTTGTTTATTGTAGAGTTTTGATTTGCAACAAGAAAGTGCACTTCACTTACAGGTACCTTTTCATTTTTCCTATTTTATAAGTAATTTCACAGAAAACTGAAAAACCCAGAAATATATAGAGAAAAAATATAGAAGCACTCATTTCACCATGTAGGATTTTACCATTGTGCTATTAACAGTTAATATTTTCTTGAGTCCATTGTTTTCTTTGCAAATGCAAACATATTTAAGAGTTGGACTTACAAATACTTTTGTGTTCTTTTTCATTTACTGTGGCATGAACATTTTGTTATGCTTTAAATGATAATCCTTCATGAACTACATATTTATAGAGTATACTGTACTACAATGTTTTCATTTTTCCCTGTTCGACTTTGAAGGTTATTTAGTATTTCCTAAGAAGCATACAGAAAATGTAAAATTGTACTTGATTTAAATCTTAAGTATCTTGGTATCCATATTGGTCTTTGATCTTTATAGTAAGATAATAAGGTACAAGGGGAGGATAAAATAAAATATTATTTCGTGGGTCATTCATTGCTGGTTCAGGAGATTTTCACTGGAGTTGTGCTGGGCTAAGCATAATGATTGGCTGTGAGCTCATCAATGGGACCTTTTCTTTCTGATCATGTGCTTTCTGAATTACTAGACACAGCAGTGAGGGACAACATGAAGCAAGAGGAAGGTGTGTCCTCTGCACTCCAAGCCGTGACACACTGTACTGCCTACTCTGAAGATAGCTGTTTGGTGGCATTTATTGTTACAGTGGCACTTGGTTCTGGAATACACCTTTTCTGCAAGTTTTTCATAAGAAGCTCTAACAGAAGTGCTGATAACATTGATTAAATTGCAAGACACATATTTAATTTTTTAGTCTTTTATTAGCAGAATTTCAAATAGTTACAAAGAAAATAGAATAGTATATTGACACTCTGTTACTCATTATACAACTTCAACCATTACCCATATTAATTCTCGCTTCATTTTTACTTTGTCTGTCTGATACGTCTGTGTAACTCACACCCTAGTTGTGACATAAAACATTTTCAGGAAAATCCTTTCATATCTTCTTCTTTTGCCAATCTCCCACCAGTGGCTCTCTCCTAAGAGGCACTACTGTTCTGATATTTTTATATTGCATTTGTTGTGCTTATGCTAGAATTTCATGTAAATGATATCACACCGGATGTGCTCATTTGCATCTACCTTTCTGTGAGATTCATCCCTGTGATGGCATGTATGGGTAGTTTGTCTATTTCATTGCTGAATAGTATTTTATTATAGAAATACAGCACACAAAATTTATTTATTCATTCAGTGACTAAGTAGTATTTGGGTACTCTGAACATTCTGTATAAGGCTTTGTGTGAGCATATTTTGAAATTCTCTTAAGAGTATAGGTAGGAGGGCCGGAGGATTGGCTCAGTGGTTCTGGCGCCTGCCTTGCAAGCGCAAGGTCCTGAGTTCGATCCCCAGTAACCACATACAATGCTGGGCGTGGAGACTCATGCCCACCAACAATCAACCAGTTGAAATAGAACCTGAGTTCAATCCCCAGTAACCACATACAATGCTGGGCATGGTGGCTCACGCCTGTAATCCCAGCACTCGGGAGGCAGAGACAGGAGGATTGCTGAGTTCGCGGCAGCTTGCCTGGGCACCATAGCGAGACCCTGTCTCCAAAAAAAAAAAAAAAAAAAAAAAGAGTATAGGTAGGACTAAAATTGTTGGGGCATGAGAAACTGAAGATGTAAATGAGTTCTAGAATGCATGATATATATTGTGAAATAGTAATATTCAAGGGGAGATGGGGTTTAAGGGTAAGCAATGAAGAGAAAGAAAAAATTGGATGGTTTAAAAAAGGAAACAAAGCTTGTGCATATGGGGCCTGGGGTTATAGGGTGGGTAGGGGAAGGGGGAAAATGAGAATTAAGTCATGTCATATACTGGTATAAGTTCTCAATGTTGAGCGTAATCGTGATGTTGTATATATAATGTACTAATAAAGATTCAAACTAAAAAAAGAATTGTCGGGCCGGAGGGTTAGCTCAGTGGTTCCGGCGCCTGCCTCGCAAGCACAAGGTCCTGAGTTCGATCCCCGGTAACCACATATAATGCTGGGCGTGGAGACACGCCCACCAACAATCAACACCGCATAACACAATGCTGGACGTGGTGGCTCACGCCTGTAATCCCAGCACTTGGGAGGCAGAGACAGAAGGATTGCTGAGTTCGTGGCGGCTTGCCTGGGCACCATAGTGAGCTCAGGGCCAGCCTGAACTACAACGCGAGACCCTGTCTCAAAAAGCAAAAAAAAAAAAAAAAAAAAAGAATTGTTGGGGCAAAGAGTAGGTTAGTTTCATTTTCAAAAGAATTGCCAAGCTGCCTTCCATCTCTACCAATCATACATGAGAGTTCCGGTTGTCCTACATACTTGCCAACATTTGCTTTTGTCAGTCTTTTTAATTTTAGCCATGCTAGTGGGTGTGTAGTGATATCTTTGTAATCATATTTTGCATTGCCCTAATGACTAACAGCATCAAGTATTCTTTCTTGTATTATTGTCTACTTAACCTTCCTGTGTGGTGCCCCTGTTCAAGAGATACTTAGATTATTTTTTAGGACGTGCCAAACTAAACTTGGGTTATGTCTTTCTTTGGTCATGTCGGGCACAGTCTAGTAGTGTGTTTCTTGCAGTGTAGTGCACAGGAAGAAGTCTGCAGGTTGATGGCTTGCTCCTGTGCTTTGTCACAAGGTTCAGTTCCTCTGATGGCTCCTCTTCTGAGCTCTGGGATGAATCATTTCCTACTGTGTGCTCTCTGAGCGTCTCCCTGGCCTGAGCTTGTGATTCCCCATGCCTTTGTTGTCTTCTCAGGAACCATAAATAAGCCCCTCAGTGCTGTGTACATTTAACACATAGCACTCAGCTCTCAAAAGCTCCTTTGAGAACTCAGAATCGCATTCGAACCCAGAGTCATGAGAACTAAAAATACCTCAAATAACTCTATTTTGAAACATTGGAATGGAGTCAAGAAATAATATATTTTGGGATTGCCAAGTGACACCAACATTATTCATAAAAAATTAAAAGCATTTGAAGAGAGGCTGTGATTTATATCTAAATCACTGTGCTTTTGCTCTAAGCTTAATAATGTTCCTCAAACTCCGGTAAAAGCAGGCAATTAATAGCTGTGAGGGTGGCTGCAGACCACAGGCCACTCTGTGCGCAGTCTTGATTTAGTGCTTCGACTCAGGAGCCAGATGGCTTGGGTTGGAGTCCAGGCTCTATCACTGGTTAAGTGGAAGGTTTTAAGAAATGTTTTTGGATTCACTTTTCTCATCTATAAAATGCAGATGACAGTGATAACAATAATACCTACTGCACAGCATTGTGGTAAAGATGAAGTAAGCGAAAGTACAGAAGGCTCTGTCACAGTGCAGGACACACAGCAGATGCAGTGTATAGATTCGCTGCTGTCGTCACCATCCACAAATTCTGTGCCAACCCAGACCCTTGCAGTGGTGACTGACAGAAACCTGCTCGAGTGAACATTCTCAGAACACACTGCACTGGGTGTTGGTGTCTGAGTGCCCAAGACCTGTGACTTGGCTCTCCTCTGCTTCCTGTGTTGCTTGTTCCCAGTCAGGCTCTCCCTGTGGGTGACGAGAGGCTATGAACTGCCCTGACTTGCATCTGACAGCTGAGCAACTCAGTGGCGCAAGACTCTCAGCTTCCTACTTTCCCCAACTTTTAAAATTATTTTCACTGGCTTAACTTGGTTCAGGTCAGTACTATATCAGGACCAGACGAACTAAGAATTCAGAAGAAATCCTTTGAAGAGAAATGCAGGGCTCTTCCAGAGCAAGAGAGAGACAATGGCTCTTTCTGTTCAGTGGTTGAGGAAACAGGTTAGTCTTCCAGCTAATAGGGTAAGTGTTGGTTCCATGCATGGTGGAGACAGTGTTCCAGAAGAGAATATCATTTCTTCCTTGGGAGAAATTTTTGTCCTGTGGAGCAGGTGGTTATAGATTATGACTGAATAAAAATTATGATTTGGGTCTTTTCAAATATGATTTTTTTTTTCAGTAGAGGGGATCGAACTTGGGCCCTGTGTGTCTCAGGTTGGTGTGGTACCACTTGAGTAAAATCACCAGCCCCTCTGTGATCTTTTTTTTTGAGACAGGGTCTTGCTTTGTAGTTCATGCTGGCCCTGAGCTCACTATGTAGCCCAGGCAAGCCTCAACTCACAGCAGTCCTCCTGCGTCTGCCTCTAGTTTCCTGGGATTATAGGTGTGGGAGCCACCATGCCTGGCACTGTGGTATGTGGTTACCGGGGATTGGACTCAGTATCTTGTGCTTGCCAGGCAGATGCTGGAACCACTGAGCTAAATCCCTGGCCCTGAAATGTGATCTTCTTATGACAGGCTATAGTATGTTAGAAATTATCTTGATCTGTTTTCTGCTGCAATAATGGAAGACTGAGGTTGAGAAATTTATAAAGAACCAAATTTTTTAATAAGCTATACTTCTGGAGAGCGCTTAAGATCAAGGCACTAGTCTTTGGCAAGAGCCTTCTTGCTATCTTTGAATGGCAAAAGGTAGAAGGGCAAGAGAGAGAGCAAAGAACTCTCCCCTCTGTCAAGCCCTCCAATAGCATTAATCTGTCCCGGAGCTGGGAGCCCTTGGCTGAAACTTCCTTCAGGCCCCAGGTCCCTGCCACCCAGCACTGGTGCAGTGGGTTAAGTTTCCGGCACACAAAGTTCTGGGGACACATTCAAACCATAGAGGGAATGTCTAAAAAAAATTTCCTTTATATAATTAGACAATGTATACATGATTGGTGGGAATGTAAACTAGCACAGCCACTATGGAAATCAGTATGGAGACATTTCAAAAAAACAAAACAGGCTGGGTGTAGTGGTGCATACCTGTAATCTCAGCACTCAGGAGCCTGAGGCAGGAGGATCCTCATGAGTTCAGCCTGAATTGCATAGAGAGCCTATCTCAGAACAAACAAATTAAAAAAAAAAACCGTAAAACTAGAAATCCCATTTGAGCCAGCTATACCTCTTCTGAGTGTCTTCCTGAAAGAGTCATAGTCATCGTAATACAGTGATACATGCATACCCATGTTTACAGCAGCACAATTTCAATAGGTAAATTACCGGGAGTGGCCTATATGGGTGAGGGGATAAGGAAAATGTAGTGAATACGCACACGCAGTGCAGTACTATTAAGCCACAAAGGACAGATTTGAGTCATTTGGGGAAAATGGATGGATCTTGAGACCGTAATGCTAAGTGAAATAAATTAGACAAAATGGTTTCTTTAATATGAGCAATCAGAAATACAAGCAATTTATAGATCCCACCCAAACCCAAGACAAAGCAGAAAGATGGCAAGAATCAAGGAGGGAGGCTCTGTAGACAAGGGAAAGGCATCTGAGGCAGGAAGGAGAAGAGAGGATGGAGAAAGGGAAATAAAAATGATCAGGATGCGCTGCATACATAGAGCAGTTTCCCAAGATGAGTGTAGCTACTGTGTTTTGCAAACATGTACTAATAAAAAAAGAAATTAGGTAACATAAGTCAGAGGAAGTTGATGTCTTCCATTAAGAAGCCTAAGTGGTCCCATTGTGGAAGGCTGAGCATAGTGGTCACAGGTGGATACTTGCCAGGTGAGGAATGGAAGCCTGGCCGCTCTGCCCTGGCCAGATGGGATTAGTGAGTGCCCTCCCGTCGCCTTGCTTGTTGGGAGCCTCGGTCTGAGAGTGAAGAGGCCCTTGGGTGATGTGATGGAGGGAATGGTTGGGGTCTCAAATGTGCCGCTTATTTGTGTCCTTGAGGTTTGCCAGGTTGAGAGATTGGGAAGAAGTTGCCTAATGCAGGGTGTGGAAACATGCTTTATTTCCTCTGCAAGCACATGGCTAGGTTGTGGAAATTTGTTGGAAGGTGGGATTTATTAAGATACTTTCTTATATCAAAGGCTTTCTTGGAATTAAGGGGCTTTCAGAGACCAAATGTATTGGATCATATCGGATCCTTACAAAATTGTTCTTCCTTACTGATGAGAGATCACATCTGAACATACTCATCTTGACACTGGAGGAAGAAACCCAGGGTTTGGGGAAGTTAGGAGCATGTCGGTATTCACAGTGTACCTACCACATGTACCTAGGTGCTTCTCATGTCCTGTTGCTGAATGGTGCTGGGCCCCCAGAATTGCATGGTTAGACACACTGCACAGCTCTTTACCAGGAAAAGAGCCCCATTTGCAGAACAACCTCATAAGTTCTGAGAAAACAATGTGATTCCTTGAAATTTCTGCAGCTATTCATTGGACTACAAGTTGCAGGATATGTCTAAATTGTCAGATATCTCCTTTTAGGAGACCTTAATTCAAGGAGAAAGTGCTTCACTTGAATTTCAGTTTTATCTATCAAGATGAAAATATCTCCAGAACTCTGGAAATAAATATGTGGGTTTCAAATAATCCCAAAATGTGGCCAAATGTTAGGAAGTATTTGCAAGAACCTGAGTTGGTAATACAAACTGCAGAGTAGATGTGCAGCACAACAACAGCATTGCAATGGCAGTGAGCCCATGCTAAAGACATTAAGTGATTTCTAAGCATGGCTTAGACTCCTCGTTACTCAGGTTATGGTCCAGAGACCAAGATCGTAACCATAAACTAAGAACTTGTTAGAAATGTCAAATCTCAGCTTATCCTTCATTCGCTCCAAGCTAGAGAGTTTAAACAAGATGCTCAGGTAATCCTAATGCATAATAAAGTTTTAGAAGCAATGACTTTTTTTTTCTTTTCTCTATCAGATACTTGGGATGACTATTAAAACTAGATTTTTGTGTCCTACTCCAGCTTTTTTAAAGTAACATCTCTAATAGACTGGGATTCTACATTCTCTGAAAATCCTCAGGAGACTCTGCCAAGTAGTATGATTTGACTAATCTCACTGGGGTCCCTGCTTAGGGTTTTAAATGTGAATGTGCATTGACCTGATTAAAAGTCATTGAGGAGCTCTAGATCTCTGTGTGCTTTTCTTTAGGTAAAGTTGGTGGAGCTGATCTAGATGTTACTCCCAAGAGTTTGGATATTAATGGTTAAGAAGTAATATTTTGGGGCCGGATGGTTAGCTCAGAGGTTCCGGCACCTGCTTCGCAAGTGCAAGGTTCTGAGTTTGTTCGCCAGAAACCACATACAATGCTGGGCGTGGAGACTCACGCCTACCAGCCATCAATACCACATTCCACAGTGCCGGGCGTGGTGGTTCATGCCTGTAATCCCAGCACTTGGGAGGCAGAGGCAGGAGAATTGCTGAGTTCGAGGCTTGCCTGGGCTACATAGTGAGCTCAGGGCCAGCCTGAACTACAAAGAGAGACGCTGTCTCAAAAAAAAAAAAAATAATAATGCTATTAGTGCTATTAGTGAAAACCCACACAACTTCCCTCAGCTGCCTCTCTTTCCCACTAAGGGATTTCTGACATGGTAGTCACCAAATGCAAAACAAAGCAAAACAAACAAAACCCTGGGCTATTTTGGTCACCATGAAACTTCTTTTCGTGTAACTATTTAGATACATGTAATATCTTTGTTTTTAGGTTCTAATGTATACACATTTTATCAAAAGTCATTGTAAGTAACTTGAGGAAGAAACTATTAAAAGTACTTAAGAGTAAATTATGGAGACTGTGAGGTGAGAAAAGAGATCATACTCACACCGTGTGGGTCAGGAACATCTCTGTTGAGATTTGAGATTAGCGTGGAAAACGGGGATCTGAGTGAGGTGCTGAGGCCCTTTCCGGTGAAGGAGCCCTGAACGCAGACTCAGAGGAAGAGAAGTGAAGTGGAGTCCGGGGCTGGGCAGTCTGTTGGTGACTGCAAAACATACCTAAGTAGATGAGGGCTTAAGGCTTCTGAAATAAGTTGGGCCATTGTTTGGCAATCATGAAACAATAGGAGAGGGAATTTGGACTTCAGTCAGGGCTGAGGTTTTAGGGAGGACACGACCAGCCCTCTGTATTGGGGAGAGGTGTGTGTGAAAAGGACTTTGGAGATGGACTGAAGGAGATGAGACACAGTGGGAGGGCACTCACTCATTGCATCCGGCCGGGGCAGAGCGGCCAGGCTTCCATTCCTCTGAGGGAGCCAGAGGCAGTGAGAATGGAGACAAGGACACAGAACAGAGGCCACCGAGGGTGTGAGGTCTGAGGGCCGCCGCTGGAATAAAGAGAGAGAGGAGGTGCAACTATTGCAAAATTGATGTTCTTAAGGATATTGAGCTAAAGATTGTGAGATGACACAAATTATCTCTGGGTGAATGGGGACACAGGGGTCGCATTAATAGAGTTGTAACATCAGAAAGACACAGTTGGTTTTAGGCAGTGTCATTACTTAGTGTCTGTCAGTTATCAGATGGAAGTGAGCATCTAGACCTGAGAAGTTATTTCCCCAAGCATGAAAACTTAGCACAGTAGGTGAGGAAAGCGTGGGGAGAAGGGTGTTCAGGAAAGGAGACCGAGCCAGGTACACAGCGAGGGGCCAGGAGCACAGTGAAAGGAAGGGAGAGGGTCTGCAGAGAAATCAGGCAGAGCAAAAGACGGAAGAAGAGTGAGGCCTGCAGAAGTTGGATGGAGCCTTTCAGGGTGCAGCAAGTCAGCAAGTGTCAGAGCCCAGCAACGTGGAGAGAGATCAAGCATGAGAAGAGGATGCTGGAGAGAAGACAAGTGGTGCCCGACAACATGCAGGCGCAGGTTGAGGACAGCCGCAAGGACTGAAGCCAGAAACCGGAAACCAGGGCCTCAACCGGGGATTCACCTAGTCAGTAAGTCCTTCATTGTGAGGCACAGGGCAAGGACTCCTTGCTTAAAGATGGTGGGAAAGAGGGAGAAAACAAAAAGGATGGAGGTGACAAATAAAGACTACAGTATCCATCTAAGTTTTTCTTTTTGTATTTTAAGTTAGATGACTAGAATTTATTAGAAGACGGAGAAGATGAGTGAATGGTTGGGAAAACAGATATAATCACAGTAGAGTAACTTCTGGGAACGGCCTTGGGAGGCCAGAGGAGATGGCAGAGGAATGCCACTGTAGCTCCTGCAGACTGGCTCGTCTCAGGGACGGTCACTTCCTGCTCTCAGGGGTTCCAGGCTGCTGAAGGGCAGCTGAGCTCCACTGTGTAGCCATGCTGCAGAAGTACCTGCTGCACCCACAATACCACCACCCTACTCCATGTTCCTAAAGGTCCTCTTCTTTGTCCCTTTGCATCCAAAATCGCGGGTACAGTGCCACACAAAAGAGAGTTGTCCTTTTCCGAGTTGTGTGTGCTTTAAAAAAATAATCATGAAGGCCGAGGTTTATTTCCATCTGGAACTTGAGTGGGCGCTTTCATTTTTCCCTATGTTTTGTCAGCTTGTGTTATAATAGGAATCTGAGCTCATGGTGAGAATAATAAGCTGAATCCTCCTTATTCAAATTGGCAGTGTCTTGGGAAAGCAAACTGGCTCACCTTAGCCTTAGTTCTGTTTCTCCAGAAAACTGAGGCTCACCACTACTTTAAAGGTAGAGCAGAAATGATAAAGTCCTTGGAGCATAAACTCCTATCCCTGGGTACTCAGTAAATGCTCTTTGAAAGGAGATCCATTAATTTCTAAGTGAGCAGAGACTGCATCCCATCCCCTAGGCTTACCTCCTGAGGTGAGGGGCTATTATCTTCCTTAAAGATGTTTTTCTTAAAGGTTTGTCCTATCTGCTTAGTCTCTAATGGATCGTTTTCACCTTCAGTAGTGCTGCCTCTTTTCTCTCTCTGGTGTTAGGATCTTTGTATTGATTGATCTTGCTATGGCTTGTATCTAGACATCCCCCGAAAGCTTCACTCTTTTGCAGATGTGGCTGAATCTAGAATATGAAATTGATTCATGGTGGGGCTGGGCCCAAGGACACTAGGATTAAGGGTGTGAGTGCTACCCACCCTGAGTAGTCTAAGGCAAATGAGGCAGACAGCCTTAAAGTCCCTTGTTGCTTTTGTTCCCATGTGGGCACCATGAACTGTTTTTACTCTGTGATGCCCCTCTGCCATATGCCAGCCAGTGTTGGAGCCAGCCCATTGTGGACTGAGATCTCTGCAAACTGTGAGGTAAATAATTCCTTTCCTATTTAACTTTGAGTGTTGGTTATTTTGTCTCAGCACTGACAGAAAAGTAACTAAGACAGCTCTTGAGCATACATTCTGCAGTTGTTAGCAACTGTGTGCTAAGAACTTGCTGACCTTTCAGGGAACATTTTAACTTCTGGAGGGAGTGGTACAAAGAAGAACCTAAACACTCACAGTAGGCAGAATTTTCACATAAGACCTTTAATTATGTGTAAGCACTGCCAGTGTTATAAACAGGGCAAATTTGCAAATGTGGTCCATAGAAATTTCCCTTCCACGTTGCTGTTGGAGAGCACACCTATGGTGCGAGGTTCTTAGAATCTTGAACAAAAACTTAAGCAAGACATGAAGCAGAAGTGAAAGCACAAATTTATTAGCAAAGGTCAGTACACTCCAAAGTACGGAGGCAGAAGAGAGGAGCTTGTGTTCCTGAGGAAGGCAGACATCAGACCCCACAATGGGCTCTGTAGAGAGGGAGCAAGTCCGGGGATTAGTGCCGAAGTCACTGCAATCAGAGACGGGCCTCCTCCTTTCCACGGGAGGGAGTTTGTCCTTATATGGACCTTGAGGACCTTTCATGGAGGCCAAAGCCCATGGAGCATCAAAACCATGATGCGCGTGAGATTATATAGTTAAATTGGGGCTATTTTGGGTATTCGAGGTGTTCTATATGAGAGAATTTTTAGGGACAGATTCTCTTGTGGTCTTTTTGAGAACTGTCTTAAGACCCTCAAAAGCCTACAGTTACATGTATTCTTTTTTTTTTTTTTTTAAACCAGGTCTGATCTAGCTGTTCAGCTGGTCTAGATGTACTCCCTGATTTTGGAGAACTAGCTTCCTCTTTGTTTTTCATCTTGTGGTCCTCTGTCCCCCGTGGTCTTGCCAGAGAGAGATCCCTCAGCATCACTGCTGCCTTGTCAGACTGCAGGCTCGCGGATCCCTTTCAAGGTCTGTTGAGTCAGAACCTAATGTTAACAAGACCCCTAGATGAGTTACATGCATGGTAAAGTTGGGAAAGTGCAATCGTAGGGAAACAACTCTTTCGTAAGGAGATTGTGAGAATTCAGTGAGAAAACATGGAGAACCAGGTACGTGGAGCAATGTAAGTAGGTGCTCAGTAAATACCTTTAGCAAATCACAGGAGGGTCAAAGATGTGTAATGCAGAGAAAGAGAAAAGACAAATAAGATAGCACTGTATAGAGTACCTACAAGGAGGATTTCCAGGTTTTTGTTTTTTACTTTGGGGTTTTTTGTTTGTTTGTTTTTGTTTTTGTTTTTTGAGACAGGGTCTCGCTTTGTAGTTCAGGTTGGCCCCTGAGCTCACTATGTAGCCCAGGCAAGCCTCGAACTCAGCAATCCTCTTGTCTCTGCCTCCCAAGTGCTGGAATGACAGGCGTGAGCCACTATACCCAGCTACTTTGGGTTTTTTAAAGTGCATGTGTGTGTGTGCGTGTGTGTGTTTTGTTTTGCCAGAGGAAAGGAAAATAATAAATCAGAGGAAAGAATGAAAATAGCTGGCACATAAGAGTGAGAAAATATAGAATGGAAAAACAAGCTACCTAGGAACGAAATATTTTGCGGTGGAGAAAGGTGAAATAAACAAGGAGTAAAGGGCTCTTAAAATATCCAGTGCTGAAAATCTGAAGGGTGGAAATGAGATTTCTCCAGATTGGCAGGGAGGTTTGAGTGTGCAACAGAGTAGAGAGAAGCAGCCAAACCCAAGTGGTTAGCATAAGGCTGGCATAAAATGTTTCATGGCCCTTCTGTAACATGCTGAGCTTGTGTTTTGAATTTTCACTCAAGGACACCTTTGTTCAGAAGAGCAGCAGGATTTGGTTTTGTGCCCGAGTGGTCAGCATGGCTGGGAAGTGGTGGGGCTGTGTCAGTGTCCATAAACAGGCAGAAGCAGCGACCCCCACGACAGGCCCTCTTTGGGGTCCTGACGACGCCGTGGGTTTACCATTCATCACAGCACACGAACAGATGTGAGTTGAGGCCTCGCCCCTGTCCGGCATTATGTGTGTGTGTGTGGGGGGGGTGGCTGCCAGCATGTGGGCCGAGTTAGGTAGGTGTGGTGCTCCAGGGAGCCTCACTGTGACAGCAGACAGTGAGGGATGGCAGTCCGTGTTCGGAAGAGGAGGACACAGGCCTTCTAGATCCCTCTGTCCACCCTCAGCCAATGTCAGTGGAGCTTCCAGAGGAGGAGGGTGGAGGGGGGTGGAGAGGGCGGTCTGCAATTCAGGAGAAAGACAGATGCACACATTTGTCTTTGCTCTGTGGTCAAGTGCTCCGGAGGCGTCTCCATTTTCTTAGCCCCTACTTTTCATCTGCAAAATGCCTTCCTGTGATGTCACAGGCTGGACTGAAAGATCTGTTGTAAAGCACGATGGGACCTTAGAATCTTACAGAACCCAAACTCTATCCTTTATGGCTGAAGATTGGAAGTTGGTCAGGCCAGCAGTTTGCCTTCCCACCCAGATCTGGGGGCAGAAACCAAATCTCCCAGTTCCCAGCCCAAGCCTTAAAACATTTGGGTGCTTCTTCTGTTAAATTCTGAGATAAAGGCACTTTCACTTTAATTTCTGGATTGTCGATTTTGTTGCTCTTTAGAGCTAAGACAAGGGTATTTATGCTTACTAGCAAGTGTTTTAACAGTTGGTGATCTGATTTTGCATTTTACTAAAAGGACTGACTAACCTGTATGTTTTGACCTGGTTTATTTTCATTAACCTTGTGTTTCCAGCATCGTTTACTCTTGTGGAATTTGTTGGTGTCTTGGAAAGAGCACAAATGGGCTTTGGAATTGCACAGACCTGGCTCGTGCTGTCCCTGCTGCTTAGTTGGTAACTCTGGGCGAGCTCCTTTATTGCTCAGAGCTACTTTTCTTCATAACACATTTTACCTACCTTATGGAACTGTTTGATAATTAAAAATAATGTGTAAACTAGGTGTAGTGGCACAAGTCTGTATTCTCAGCTAGTCCAGGAGGCTGAGGCAAGAGGATTGCAAGTTCAAAATCAGCCTAGGCAAAAATAAAGGGAAATATAAAGGACCAAGGATTAGTTTAGCACTCCTTGGGTTTAATCCCAACACTAAAAAAATTAAAATGTAATAGGGCTGGGGATGTAGCTCAGTATGAAGGCCACTGGTCCCATTCCACTAACTCCTGCTATCGCCACAGCAAAGGGCAGATCAAAGTGCCCTGGGACTGACCAGTCCACCTAGGCCTTGGCTGCCAGGCCACTGCCTGGGTGCTTAAACTGGCCGACGAACACAGACCAGGGAAAAGGCAAGAGAAGCAGCAGAGACTGTGAGCCAGAGCTAAGAAGGCGGCCAGCAGAGTGGACGTCCCTACTAGGAGTCTCCTGTCCCTGGAGTAGGGATTTATACTGTGTGGGAAGCCGCCCGGGCTGGGGCATTGTCCTAAACTAGGGCTCTGCTCTCTGGGAGCTGCCCTTAGTCACCGTGGGAGGGGCTTGCTTGCTCACCAGGAAACTATCTTCATTTTGCCCTGGGCCTCTCCCTACCTCCCCCTAAGAGAGACAAAAACCTGTCCTTGAGAGTTACAGCTAGTCTTTAGCATAAGAAACCTGCAAATTACCTAGGAGGAAGTTTAAGAGCAGGGAGAGCAATTCGTAGATTTGTTCCCTGGCAGATACCTTTATCTCTGCATTAAGATTGTGCTAACCTTCGGTGTTTTGTTATTATTCACCTTATCGATTGTAAAACTTTTCACGTGGGTGCCCTACCTAGAAATACTATAAAAGAGCACTGTAAAATAAACTCAGGGTCTTGCTCAGTATTGATTGAGAGGTCTCCTGTTCCCATCTTTGTCTGTCTTGTATTTTTCTTAATCCTCACCCCCTGACTCAGGTACCATCCGATTTTGCCGGCTGGCCCCGGCAATACTGCCACCACCTCAGTGGAGAATAAGAAGGCTTAGTTAGTGGTGAGCACAGGACATGGGTCCAATTACCTGGCTGTACTGCCTGACTTGGTTGCCAACATGGAGCCCCTCACTGGATCCTCCAGAAAGGACCAGATAGTCTGCAAGGAGAGGAGTAGAAGACGAAGGAGTCTGGCTAGGCCAGCGGAAGCTCCCAGGACCAATTCCAGCAATAGAAAGGGTGAGGCCGGCCATCAGTCCTGGGTTCACGCTGCCAAGCTGGAAGAACAAGGCTCACAAATTGCCACTGAATACCACACTGAGTTTCCTGTGCATAAAAATAATAAAAATCATCTTTAAAACACAGTCTATTGCTTGAACCCATGCAAAACTGAGGTTGAATCTCTGACGGTGGTGACTTTAAAATACTCAGAGCAATATTTCATGAGTGCTCCGGCCACGCTCTTCCCCGTGGGTTTACCTGGTTACCCAGAGTGGCTCCCCCTCTGACCCACGCTGTGACACTCTTCTGGGAGGAAAGCGGCAGTGGTGACCTCCTTTCTGGGTCACTTGTGGCCGACTTGCCTTTCTGAGAGGAGTTCCCAGGGGAGTAAAGTTCAGCTTCCTGTTTCCACATGAGGTCTCTCAGTTAGTCCCGGTGTGAGTGGATTGGCCATAAATTTTAGGAGACAGGGTAGATCTACAGAAAGACCTGTTTTCACATGGGAGCCAAAGTGGTCTAATGGGCCACTTTTATTTTTCAAAGAGAGAGCAATTCCCTTTTGCTGTTTTGCATAAAGTGGGTAGTTTAGGCTTCATCCATATGGATAAGTGGTAAAAGAGTCTTCATGTGAAACAACTGGGAAGTGACTTTTGTGAGCGCGCTAGGAAGAGACCTGGTGATGTGACGTGGAGCAGAGCCTGGACTTCCACGTTTCCCGTCGCCGGTCTTTCTGTCCGGGCAGACACACTGTGAGCTCTAGAATACTGATGAATGGCGTCATTAGTATTCAGAGGAATACCTTGTTCTGTTGGTTTTGGAATAATGATGTGAAGAGGGATAGAGAGGAAATAATTAGAATGTAATCTAATACCGGCAGCTATGGCCTGACTTCCTGTGCGGTGGATTCAGGGATGCTTCCATTCTTAATACCTCCAACAAGCAACTGCAGTAGACACAGCTGGTATGCTGCTGGGGGTATTTTCAGTAAAGGAAATGAAGGATTCACAGGGAGCAGAAATAAATAAGTCACATTTCTCTCGTCCGTGTTGCAGCAGGCGGTGAGATGCATTTTTGTAAAGTAATCCATTTCACTGTACACTTCTTGTTGTCTTACCGTGCACAGAAGAATGCTGTCCATGCTCTTTAAGACTTTATTCCATTCCTTCAGATCTTAGGATGAAAGGCCCTTTCACCCTCTGAGGCTGAACAAACCCTCTAACTGTAGAGGGTTAATGTATCAAGATAGATCCTCATCTGCTAATCTCAGGCCAACAGACCCAATTCAGGGTTATTTTACTCATCACCGAACCTTGATTTTCACAGACATCTGAGAAATAGATGCTTGAGTTTCAGAAGCAATTCCATTTAATATCGCATGTGGCCCTTAAAGCTTAAGGGAATAAGTGAAATTGCTTATGAACGACAGACAGCAAAAGAAGGAGGTGGTGACTGCACACTCAGGCGGGTGGCAGCGTGAGGCCAGGGATATGTTTTGCTTGCACCAAAGCACTGAGCAGCCACCTACTTGGGTGCCAGATACTGCAGGCTGAGTTGAGGCTGATCCACGTGTAAACAAAGCAGCAAAAACTGTGGCATCATGAGGCAAATCAGCAGGATTTAAAAAATAGCTCTCAGCTGTCCTGTCTCAGAAAACAAAATCAGTAGTGTAGCGGGTGTCTTCTCAGCTATGGCACTGACTCCGCCAGTCCACTGTATTTCAGGAAAACTTGTTCATCCATTATCTATTATCTGAGTGAGTCCTGCCTAGCTGTGACCCATGTTTTTTTCCAGCCCTTGTCCTGACTTGCTGAGGGAGAACTTTGAAAACCTTACCTGATGGGTGGAGAACAATCAGGAAAAAAAAGCCACATCTTTACTTTCAAAGGCTAAAGACTCTTTCTTATTATTCTTTCTTCAGTGGTCAGATTTAAGTAGGGTAGCTCTTCTCGGTGTCCTCCTGAGCTGATGTGGCATCTTCTTGAAGTCGGGTGTGTGACAGCAAACTGTGTGGAGCTTGCCAGGATCTTGATTCTTGGTTTTGATGGGATAAACCTTCGAAATGTAGGCATCCACTCACAGGTTAGTGTCTCTGTGTTCCAGAGGGCACTGGGGCATTCATTTTCCTGGCTGTAAATGGTCTGTAGAGGAGCAGGACAAATAGAAGCAACCCCAATGTAGACCTCTAATGTCCTCCTGTCAGGAGAACCAAAATGCCTCCCTGCCTTTTCTTCCCCGGAACTAAGCAAAGGTGGGGCTGTTGAATGGTGGATGAACTCAGTGTTTTTGGGATGAGGAGGTTTGGAGGGTGAGATGCAATCAATTTTTTATTCCATGGACTCCTGTGAAATTGTGCCAAAATCAGGACATCTTACATCAAGACCCAAGTATTCCTCCTTATTTTCTCTTCTTTTCTCACCTCCCAGAAGCATTCATTATTTACTTTATTTTCCTTTCTTTTTGATTTCTAACAATGTATTATTTTTATTCATTTAAACATTTTCATAAAGGTGATCAGACTACACAAAGACTTTATGGCACTTGTTTGTTTTTTTTTTTTTTTTGCTTTTTGGAGACAGGGTCTCGCTTTGTAGTTCAGGCTGGCCCTGAGCTCACTATGGTGCCCAGGCAAGCCGCCGTGAATTCAGCAATCCTCCCTGCCTCCTGAGTGCTGGGATTACAGGCGTGAGCCACCATGTCCGGCATTGTGGTATGCGGTGTTGATTGTTGGTGGGCGTGTCTCCACGCCCAGCATTATATGTGGTAACCAGGGATCAAACTCAGGACCTTGCGCTTGCGAGGCAGGCGCCGGAACCACTGAGCTAACCCTCCAGCCCTATGGCACTTGTTCTTGTCAACGTTATGGCACTAAATTTTTTTCTCTCTTGTTGAATGTAGCTGTAGTTACATATTTTCATTGCTGGACAGTACTTCATCACATTGATACATCACTATTTGTTCTACTGTAGATAGGTATTGGCTGTTTTTTTTTATTACACTATTCAGTGCTATGAATGTTTTTTTAATATCTTTCCTGATGTGTATGTGTCTTTCTCCTAGGTGTTACATCTAGATATAGAATGCTGATCTTGGAAGGATTAAAACAACCAGCTTCCCTGGGCATGGTGGCTCATGCCTGTAATCCCAGCATTCAAGAGGCAGAAGCAGGAGGATTGCTGAGTTCAAGGCTTGGCTGGGCTACATAGTGAGCTCAGGGTCAGCCTGAACTACAAAGCAAGACCCTGTCTCAAAAAACAAAACAAAACAAAACAGCCCAAAAAACACAAGAGTCAGCTTCAAAAGATAACTCAGTTGATCTTCCAGAAGTAAGTTATGCAACAGATATGTTCTCTCTGTGATCTTGTGAGGATTGTGTATAATCTTGAGCATCAGAGCCCAAGAATTTGCCATGTGGGCATCAGAGAACACACAGAATGTGTCAGTGTTTGCAGAGTGGCCTCTGTGTTCATGCACTTAGCTGAGGTGCTTATGTTTAGACGAAAGTCAGTGTCCTCTGAAGGTGGGCAGGGCTGCTGTGGGTGAGTCAGGATCAGTAGAAATGGGAATGTGTAATCCTAGCACTGCCAAAAATAACAGGTGGACAAACAGGCCTTGCCCTAGTGGATGGAGAAGAGGAGGCTCATCTTTGACTGCTGCTTCTCTGCATTGAATTCACTTTTGAGCTGCCAAAAGCTGGGCACAACTTACCCCAAGATTAGGCCTCTCTCCAAGATTAGGGTTTAACCCACAAATGATCAGCTTCACTGTGTCTCTAAACTCAAGTCAGGAACTCTTTATTTCTTTCTATAGAACAAGTCCATGAAACTATGAGTGTAGTTACTTCATCTAATCAATGAAAAGAAGGCTCCTTACACATTACACACTGTGTTTTGAGGATAAAATCTTGGCCTTTTGTAAGCTGTGTGATAGAATGTTATTTAATGAGAACATACATGAACACGTGCCTATTATGAATCCACAAACTCCTCTGGGTTTATTCACACTTCCAGCTAAGAGCATGTTAGCAGCCAGGGCCAGGCTCCCTCACAGACCACAACAGAAAACATGGCTCCAGGCAAAAGCAGAAGTGAAGGAGAGTTGTTGACAGCAGGTCTGGCTGGCAGTGGAGAGTGGGTGCTTCGAGATTTGGCCAAACACTTTGTGTCACTCACTTCCCCAGAGAAACTCAGAAACACAAAAGGAGGTCACATCTGATGTGTCCACTGTGTCTCCTGAGGCTGTCCTGTGGGTCACCAGCTCCCATTTTTCCAGTACATGTTAGTGTTTCACAGAATAACCTCCGTTGGTGCTGACTTTACTAATAGAAATAAATTCAGTGAAATCTTAAACTGTCCAGAGTCAAGTGTAGCTGGGGATAGGGATTCTCCCAATCAAATGTGAATTTGAAAAAGCAAGAAAGCCCGAAACTTTGTGTTTTAATGGTAAA
>PVIC010017555.1:21913-32721 GCA_004025085.1 Thryonomys swinderianus
TCAGGCTGGCCCTGAGCTCACTATGGTGCCCAGGCAAGCTGCCGCGAACTCAGCAATCCTCCTGTCTCTGCCTCCCGAGTGCTGGGATTACAGGCGTGAGCCACCACGCCCAGCATTATATGTGGTAACCGGGGATCGAACTCAGGTCCTTACGCTTGCGAGGCAGGCGCCAGAACCACTGAGCTAACCCTCCGGCCCCATTAATGGTAAATTTTTACAAATTAGTGATCTTTCCCTTTTCTTCAAAGCTTTGACTCCAGCCCCAGTGTTCCCTTTGCTCTGCACCACCTATTCCCTCTCTCGCTTCATAGGGACAACATCCACCTCACAAACGTCTTTTGTTCCAAAATATTATTCATGAACTAGTTGTTAAGACTGAAAATACATTTCCCACAGAATGTGAAAATGTTAAAAATAGCAGTCAGAATCTCAGCAGAGACCCTGAGTATGGCAAAACTTGTGCTAATAATAATATCTAGTTATTTCTTCAGGGAAACAAGTTCTTCAATCCTATCTAAGTTTACTTTCCGCTTAATCAGTCATCTCCTACAGGGTCTTGAAATGGGAATAATCCTGGAGAGGAAGTGAGGCATGGTAACTGGGAAAGCCCAGTGAAGTTAAAGTCTTACATTGGTAAGAAAAAGACTGTACTTGGGATATCTCTGCATTTAGACTGCCTCAAATGAAGGGTTTGAATTTAAGGATAGGAGAACAGTGAATATTTCTAAATTAACGAAAGAATGTTTTAATTCTGCTATATTTTGGTTTCTAGGCTTCTTTCGCTCTGGTTTATTTGGTCTCAACCCCCTTTTCTTCTGCTTCTTTTGTCCCCAGCTTCTGCAGCCTTCTAGTTACTTCCTCTTCTGGCTGCCCTGTCTTCCTATGTAAGACAGCAGGAGAATCTCAGCAATTCTTAATCAGATCCAGGTGTTTTCCGGAGAGCTTACTACTGAGGCTGTAATGCATTCCATCTCTACTTTTGGGCCCTTTATTCCCAATATAGGCCTTCTGCTTCTCCAGGATTAAAGGTGTGTATCATGTACCTGGATTTTAGTTGAAAAGGGTCAGTAGGTATCATTATTATTTTGACCCCTAGTCATGCAGTAGTTATGAGAAATATGTTGGGAACTCTGGGCTCATCTTTCCCAGGCATTGTCATATCCTCTGTGCCCCTGGGTCAGGGTCTCTCTTCCTTTTTCTGTCTTTCTGGCTCTGGGGCCAGGCCTTGGCCTTCCCCAGCTAGGGATTCTATCAATATGAAGTGTTGCAAACTTTTTCCTAGGGTCAGATTGAAAAATTAACCTCTTTAATTCTGCTATATTTTGGTTTCTAGGCTTCTTTCGCTCTGGTTTATTAGTTTTTAAGTTACAGTATCTAATTCATGATTGATTCTTCATTTGGAAAAAAACAGTTGTTTTTATTATTTCACTGTTTAATATTTTGCTTTGTTAGATTATTTTAGTTGTGGTGTTGAGCACAGTAGGAACTGCTGGTAGGACTTTGAGTAGACAGAGGTTACTCACTGTATAGGGATGGTGAACACATTTGGGACTTTTGACCTTATAATACATAAATACTTATGAAGATGGGAATGAAAGATTAAAAAATGAGATAGTTTGTCTCCGTATTAGATATATTATATCTGTGTTATCAAAATTATCTCTAGGAACCCTCCAACTGTATTTGAACCACCACCCTTAGACATTCCTTTCTTTCCTTTGGTCCAGAGTCCAGTTAAAATGTAGAAATTGATATTGTTAAGTGTTACTGTTCATTTGGTCCTGAGTATGAATTAGTTTTCAGATTCTTTGAGCTATTAGACTCTGACAAATGGGATCCAAAGAGTGGCTCTCAATCAAGCAATCTTACAAAAGACACACATTCTTTAAGGCTCTAAAGTTAGGTCTGGGCTGGAGTCTGCATTACAAGCTCTTCATGTGACTCTGACACTGGTCGAAGCTCCACAGCCATTGGTGACAGCGCGTTGCTTTTCCTAGCAGAGTTCCGTATGGACTCCCGGAGGGAAAGGCCCGAGTGTGCAGGATCGGACAGGCTGGGGAGGATTTGGCTACAGGGGCCTGTTTTGAAATGGGGCTCTGTTAAAATGGGAGCAGTCGTTATGGGTAATTTGGGCTTTTCATTTGAAAGATACTTTCGCTGCTGATAGGAAGAGAGGAAATATCTTCCCAGTGAGAGGCCTCCTTTGGTCCCAACAGAGTATATTTAGGCCCTGTGCTGGGCAGAGCAGCTGGGTAGAGGAGGAGCAACAGCCACCAGTTGGCCTGGAAATTCACACATGTGTGCAAGTGCATGGGAACCCACAGCCTGACAGTGTTGGGGCTTTTGGGCGACCTCCTCCCTGTGAGATTTCCCTCCACTGACTGTCATGAACCTGGTTTCTACACAGCTCCTCTTTGAGGCTTGTGCCCTCAGAAGTTTTCCAGCATAGAATAGATTTTCCCGGAGTAGAAATACTTGAAGGAAGAAAGTCTTGTACAAAAGTATTCTGTAATCTCCCTGGCAATGGCCTGTTGTGTAGCTTTTCTCCTTTCACTTCCCCCATGATATCCATAGAACAGAAGCAAAAGCAGCAGCAGTCCCCTTCCTCTATCACTATGATGCTCAGTTTTGGCCTAGGCTGGGTGTCAATGGAGGAAAGGAATCAGATGGGCTGTTCTTATATCACCTGACCTGCTACCAAAGGGAAACTTTTCAATCACTGACATCCTTCCTTTCTCCTCCTCCCTCATCTCCAGCCTACATTTGGAAGAAAGGCAGTTGTGATCCCTGTAAGGGAGGGCTCCCCTGGGAGGTCAGCCAGAGATGGACGTGGGCTCCAACCTGGTGGCCATGAGGAGACAGAATGTTTCAAAACATTATTTATTGATTTTTTACCGTGCCATAGACGTTAGGATGAATGACTGCAATTTTTTCTGCTTCACTTAAACCTTAGTCATGAACATGAGAAGTAAATACTAAAACAAACAAATGCCAGAGTGTAGATTGGAAGAGAGATTTACCTGACTTCCAAACCTACGCTGTTAACTTTTCCTTCTTGTCCCAAGATGGGAGCTGGGATGATGAGTAAAAGGCCGAACAACAAAAGAAATGTAAAACTAAAAACTATGATAATTAAGTAAAAGGAAATAATAAGAAAACATGATTTAAACATTTATATTCATCAATATGGCAGTACCATTTCTCCCTTTCAATCAAACAAAAATTTACATTTACAGTGAAAAAAAGCTACTATTCTACAGGATAAAGCAAAAGCCCCACAATATATGCAAGCTGACTCAAGGGGATGTGGCCTAACACATTTTCCTGTCCCATTTCATTTTTGCTAAGGATTCCTTTATCCCTGGGTAACATATATGTATTTTGCACATAACTAATGAATTCAAGAGAAGATGATTTGAGCAACTATGTTATTTGCTTAATGGCTGGGGTCCCAGATTCCAAACCATTTGGAATCAGTTCTTAGATGCAATATTTCTTCCGCAGACTTCAACCCCTCTCATAGACTGAATTAGTCTTTCCCATCTTTCTGTTCTCAATATATTTTTTTCCAGGTGTGCTTTTCTTGTTATGAGCACCTTTTGAGAAGATTCGACTAATTTTCTTTATTTTTATTGCATTTCATTTTAAGAAATATGCTCAGAGTATCACACCCATGATCTCCTTAGTGAAGGAGATTTATCCTTAAAAATGCATAGATAAGCATTCTGTCATGGTGCAAACATTGTAGAGTGTACTTTAGTGAACTAAGATGGTCACAGCATCACTGGGTGGTATAATATAGGATCAGTGTGATCATTATGTGGTCTTTGACTAACACTGTTAGGAGCATGACTATATTAAAAGGAATCAGCTCGTATGATTGTGGATTTTTACCTTATTTGATATGATGCTTTATTTATTTATTTGTTTGTTTGTTTGGACAGGGTCTCGCTTTATAGTTCAGACTGGCGCTGAGCTCACTATGTAGCTCAGACAAGCCTCGAACTCAGCAATCCTCCTGTCTCTGCCTCCCGAGTGCTGGGATTACAGACTTGAGCCACCAAGCCTGGCATTTGTGGTATGTGGTACTGATTGCCGGTGGGCGTGAACCACCATGCCCGGTATTGCTTTATGTGGTTACTGGGGATTGAACCAGGGACCTTGTGTTTGCTAGGTAGGCACTGGAACCATTGAGCTAAGTCTCCGGCCCTATTGCGTTGTATATTAACCAGTTTCTGTTTCATTGAAAATGAGTCCTTCCAGTTTTCTGTGTGTATCCATTGCTTTGAATGTTGCTTACAGTAGTTTGGGTTAGAGTTCTATCTTTAGCAGCAGCTGAGACTAAAAATCACCTCCAAAGGATCAGATGGGAGCTATGGATGGGGTCGCTCCCTGTTTTACTGTCATTTCTATCTTTGTGAAACTTGGGTTAGTGAGTCACCAGACTGGCTTTTCTTTTTGCTTCCCTGTTATTAGCTGAGGGCTAGATTGAGACAGTTTTGGTCATAGGGAAAATGAGCTACTGATGTCTCACGCGCACACACACACACACACAAACTTACACGTATCCACACATACTAATTAATGACTTAACATAGCAAAACTGGACATATATTGCTTAATTTAAAACTTTCATGTAAAATGTGATTTGTAATCTATTAATATATTGGTGGTTTAAAAATCACAGGACTAAAAGGCAGAAAACCCAGCCTTGAGGATAACACAGTACCCGTTGGTTGTAATTTTTCTGTGGTGGTCTTAGACCTGGCATCTCTCCTCTTCTGGGTGACTTAGCAGCCTGCTTAGGTCCTGGAAGTGAGCTTTCAATTGTGGCAACTTTTGATGGGGACAGAAGGACGTGGAGCTGGGGAGGAGTATGTAGATGTCTTTTGGAGGCGGTAATGCCAGCCAAGCATGAACATGGACTCCTCTTTTCTGTAAACTGAAGGCAGGAGTCATGTGGAAAGATGTACCATGTTTTAAACTATGCTTTAAACTTAATTTTAACATCTTGTAAGAAAAGGACCTTTGTAGGAAAATGTCATGAGCTTTTCTAGGTTCTAAAGGAAAACCACACTATAGTGAGAAAAAGTAAAAATGTGTACAGTGATACTTGTCCTATTTTTCTTCATTGAACTGGAAGTGTGTCCTAAACAAGTTCTAGGATCTCTTCTTGCTCCAATATGTGTTTGTTTTGGTTGGAAATGGAGTCTTCAGGATAAAATATAGTCTCCAGACTTGAGAGACTATTTTTAACTTCTGCCTTCCCCAATTTCTGATAGCTGTGCCCCCTCTTTAAAGTGCCAGCAATGTTGGAAATAAGATAAAATACAACAAAATGTTCTCTACAGGCTTCAGTGGACTGATTTGGAGAAGTGATTTATTCAGGGCTAGTCACCTTCAGGTCTGGTGACACAGATCTTTTTGCATAGTATGCTTCAAAGGGAGGTCCTGCAGGGCTGCTGGGAGCAAGACAGCCTGAGATCAAAACACTGCCAATCTCATCTCTCCCATTTTAAGTATCTTTTCCCACTCTAGGCTGCCTTGCTTTGTTTTCCCTCTAAAAGGTCATGAATGATTTATTTGTTTTTCCTTTTAATTGAAGTCTTATTATGCTCAACTAGATATCATCTAAATAAATGACAGTTATGAGCCAAAAAAGAATGAGATCAATTTGAGAGTGCCTTCTATATTTTTAGAAATATAGATGAAAATCAAATGTCAATTAATATGTAATATATTAATATAGCTACTCATCTGTGTTTAAAATAACATCCCCAAATGATATATTAATGTAGAAATACTACTTTCTTACAATTTTATTTAGTTTTTTTTTTTTAACCCTGACTACTATTTGAGTGGCCAAATGCACCAAAGGCCCATGATTCTCATTTGCGGGTTCCTTGAGAAATGGCACTTTCAAATCTCCATTTAATGCACTAATAAGAACTGCTAATCAAACTGTAAGTAGTTATTTGGCTAATATAGCTAAATTGATTTTTCCTTGTCATTTGGGTATGTATTTGTAACCTTCCATTTGTGATCTCCACACTTGTCTGCTTTCTTTGGTGCTTTTAAATGTTACTTTTAAAGGCTTATTATTTCTACCTATGTTCCTTTAGCCTCACACACAAATGTTAACCTTTGGGAACAAATAAACTGTCTGGATTAAACTTCTTTTGGTTCTTCTTTTATTAACTCCATACGGACATCCATAAGGACCCCAGCAAATGGAGACTGATTATTATTGTAGGCTTGGGCGCTTTCCTCTGGAGGCATTGCTGAGTTCAAAATATAACAACTGTTATTTGTAAGATTTTGAAGGAAGCTGATGGAAGTCACCTCCATTTATACAGACAGCAAGTGAAAGAAAACATTTGGCTGTATTTGCAACAGGACTAAGTGAATTCCCTGGCCAGGGATAGAAGGACTACAGTGATTCTGTGTTTGTATGTCGTGTCCTTTTATTTGCACAATATGTAGAAGAACCCTTCATGAAGCCTCAGGCCTCTTTCCTATTTTATAAAGTGTAGTTGAAAAATATAGTGTCTGGTTAAATAACAGAATTACTGCAATTTAAAAAAAAATCGCCATTAGTCTCCCTCAAAATATTCTGGCCCACCCCACCGTTTTTGACATTTTTGGAAGCAGTCCTGGAAGTCCTCTGCTATAAGGATCTTTAGTGGTGCTGACCTGGGTGCCTCGATGTCCTGAATCCATTCAAAAGTTTTACCTCTCCTGGTCATTTTGACGTTGGGAAGAAGCCTGAAGTCACACAGTGCCAGGTCCTCCGAGTAATGTGGGTGAGGACATACCGTGCTTTTACGAGCCTGTCTTTCTGCTGCAGGACACTCGGCAGGAGCACAGTCACTGTATACTTTTATCACAGCTCTTAAAAATACAGAGAAGGACTCTGGAACTGCTCCAGGAAGCGGGAAGAACCATGAGATAAGTGGGTTTGAAGCGGGGGAAGCATTTTTAAAGGGAATTTGCCTTTTACTGTATATATCTTTAAAGCTTTTAAAAAACCATTTGCTATCTTTGTTGATCATGCCCATAAAAGTGACTGTGTGAATTAAAAAAAAAAAAAGTATTGACTGAAGTGAAGGCTCGGTGCGCCTGCTGGCATCCACACTGGGGCGTGGCTTTCAGCCTGAAAAAGGGAACTATAGCTCTAGCAGGCGGGCGGCCCAGCAGGATATGCTAGAGAAGTGGGCCTGGCTGCAGCCCGACAGCGGCCCCAGATAAGTCCTGATTGGGAGGTGACGTTTGCTGCACCCTCTGTTCTCAGTTTAGAACTACAGGCTCTTTAAACTCAGTCCGCAGAGGTCACTGAGGTCCAGACACGGTAATGAGGGCTGCTGGAGGGTGCGTGGTCTCGCCCAAGGTTTTGTAGCTTGCTAGCGTCACAGCTGCGGCGAGAGCCGTTTGTCACTCACAGCGGCAGAACTGCAATTAAAGACCAGTCTCACGAGTATCTCTGTTTAGTCTACGGGACGCTTGTTAAATTCCACTTCCTCCCAAGAGTTCTGACGGAAGCTTTTGGATACCTCGGGCTTGCTCTTTCCGTGAATCCTCCAAGTGGGGTGATTTCAGAAGAGCTCTAAAGCGGAGCCCTCTGATCCCAGCTTGGCTCACCAGAGGCATTCGGGCCACCCGACCTACATGAGACCCCGAAAGCTCTGACGGGTCCGCCCCCAAGTGTGGGCAGCTCGTGAGCGACCCGGGTGGGTGGCTGGAGCTGGAGCTGACTTCCGCGTGAGACTCCAGGCTGAGAGCTCGGCTTTGCCTGGAGGAATGTTTTGGGCGTGCAGCAAAGCATCAAATGGCAGTAATGGCCTCTGTCTGTTCAGTGCAACTTCTCAAGTCTTTTATTTTTTATTTTTTTGCTGTATCTGTTTCACATCACTTTTTAAAGAAGTAAAACAGATACAGTGCCTTTTAATTCTGTTTCCTGAGTACTCCTTCCCTTTCTTCCTCTGAGGAAAATATTGCTCTGAGTTTGGCATTGATACTTTTTGCATATTTTGTAGTCAGGTATCTGTAAACATACGTACTTAGCTATAAATAGCACATAGGCTTTGTATGCTTTCAAACTTGGTCTAAATAACTTTAGACTGTATGATTCCTGTACCTTGCTTATTTTGAGGAATGTTTGGAAGATCTGTGTTGAAGCAGGTAGCGCACATTTTAGCGGTGGCAGTTTTCAGTGTAGGGACACTCTTACTGCTGCTTGCCTCCCCTTTCCTTTCGTTGCTTACTCTCATCTCTGTCACCAGGATTTAATCTCTTTTCAGATGTTTCATCTGTGATGCCTTGCAAGGTAATGTAGGAGAGTGGCACCCCCTTCGTGTGTGTGTGTGTGTGTGTTTGTGTGTGTGTGTGTGATGAGGCCCTGTGGGACCTGAGCTATTACTGCCTGGAAACTTTGGGCTGCTTCATCCTCTCTTCTGTGCACAACCTTGAAAATTGGTAAAAGAGCCCGGCTTGTTTGTTAGGGAGGAATGTCGGGAAAGGCGACAACTTCCCTCTCCCTCTCCTCTTTTTCTGACCTGCCTGCCTGCCAGCCTCTCTTCAGCAGTGTGGCCTTATCGCCATGCTGTCCCCTTGGACTCTCGTTGCTCTGTGTTCCCTGGATCTGTGCCCCACACAGAAGTGATCCCATGTGGTTGGGGGACGGCTGTGATGCCAAAGTCAAATCGCATTCAGGGAGGTGGGACCCACTGTCCCGCACTCCAGGGATCGGTTTCCACGGGGCTGCCCTGGAGTGTGGGAGCAGACAGCCAAGGGACTGGTTATAAGAAAGCAGCAGCCTTCCTGACAGAGAGGAAGTGCTGATCTCCTTTTTCAGACCATCAACTGAGGGACCCCAGAGAGGGTTGCTCCCTGGAGCCCTGACTGGGTGAAAAATTGCTATTGTGGCTGGGAATGCAGGTGACCTGAAGCAAGAAGTTTCAAAAGTGGAGAAGGTCACAGAAGGTCAAGGGGAGGAAAGGTGGGCTCAGATGGAATATTTTATTTCAGGGACTAAGCTTTTGATAAAAACTCCTGCCCCATCCTTGGCTTATCAAGTCTTCCTAAACTTCTGGAGTTTACTAATCTTGTTCTCCAACTCTTGGTACTCTAATTGATGTAGACTAGATCTGGTTTTAACTGTCACATTGTCCCCAGAACAAGACAAATGAGCACTGGGAGGTTTGTTATCAGAGTGCAGTTATCTGTGGGATCCTGGGACATCCGAAATATCAAAGTGAAAGATGTGCCCTTATTTTTTTTTTAATTGTGAAATAGGTACATTTCATGTACACATCATGATCACACTCAACATTGAGAATTTGTACCAGTATATAACATGACTTAATTCTCATTTTTTCCCATTCTCCTACCTACCCTACAACCCCCACCCCCTATACATAAGCTTTGTTTCCTTTTTTTTAACCATCACAATTTTTTCTTTCCCCTTATTACTTACCCCTACCCCCATTTCCCTTAGAATATTTTCTATTTTACAATATCTGTCATACATTCTAAAACTCATTTAAATCTTCAGTTTCTCATAGCAGAGAAAAGATATAGTATTTACACGTGTGACCTATTTATTTCACTTGTGAGTAAGTCTTCAAGTTATGTCCATTTGAGTATGAATGGCTCAATATCATTCTTTAAGGCAGAGTAATACTCCATTTTATTACAGAACCACATCTTCTTTATCTAGTTGTCAGTTGATGGGCATTTGAGATGTTTCCAAGATTTAGCTATCACCAACTCAGCTGCTATAAACATGAGTGTTCATATGTCACTGTGATATGAATCTTTTTTTTTAAATTGCATTCTTTATTGGTACAATTTGCATACATCTCACAATCACACATAACATTGGGGAATTTGTACCAATATATGACACAGTCAATTCTCATTTTTACCCATATCCCCACCTACACCTCCCCACCCCCTATATACATGCTCTTTTATTTTCTTTTAGAATCATATTTATTCCTTTCCCTCATTACATCTCCACACCAAATTTCCTTTGGAAATTTCCCATTCTAAAAAGATTGTCATACTACTAGAGCTCATTTTCTTTCTACCGGTGCTCATATCAATGAGAAGATCCGGTATTTGCCTATCTGTGCTCTATAGATTTCACTCCTTAGTGTGTCCTCCAGGTGCATCCATTTGCACATAAATGAATCAATCTTGTCAAAGACTGATTACTTGCAAAGTAATACTCCATTTTATAAAAAAAAAAAAACCACATCTTCTTTATCCAGTCTCCAGTTGATGGGCATTTGGGTTGTTTCCAAGGTTGAGCTATCATGAACTGAGCTGCTATGAACAAGGGTGTACATCTTTCTTTCCAATGTGAGTTTCTAAGTTCTTTTGGGTATATTCCGAGCAGGGGGATGGCAGGGTCAAATGGGACCCCTAGTCCTAGTTTTCTGAGAAATCTCCACACATATCTCCACAATGGTTGCACAAGTCTGCAATCCCACCAACAGTGGAGAAGGGTTCCTTTTTCCCCATAGCCTCGCCAGCATTTATTGTTGGTTGATTTTTTTTTTTTTTTTTTTTTTGCTTTTTGGAGTCAGGGTCTTGCTTTGTAGTTCAGGCTGGCCCTGAGCTCACTATGGTGCCCAGGCAAGCCGCCGCGAACTCAGCAATCCTCCCGTCTCTGCCTCCCGAGTGCTGGGATTACAGGCGTGAGCCACCACGCTCAGCATTATATGTGGTAACCGGGGTACGAGCTCAGGTCCTTATGCTTGCTAGGCAGGCGCCAGAATCACTTGGGTAACCCTCCGGGCCTATTG
>PVIC010017556.1:0-15848 GCA_004025085.1 Thryonomys swinderianus
AATGGGTGTGTGGTGAAAAGAATGTCTCTCAGTTTCCCTGTATTTCGGTCTATGGAGATATAACACCTTGTATATGTACTTCCTGGGCAGCCTGTGTGTGTGTGTGTGTGTGTGTGTGTGTGTGTGTGTGTGACAGAGAGTGAGAGAGAGAGAGAGAGAGAGAGAGAGGAGAGAGTGAAAGAGAGTAAACGAGAGAGACTACATGTGTTTCTATTAAAAAGAGAGCATGTGACATGTGTTTATCTACACGTGGCTATTGTGGAAAGCACTATTGTATTAGTTAATTTTCTCATTGCTGAGACAAAGTACCCAACACCCACAAGGTAAAGGAGGAATGGTTTATTTATTTCACAGTTTTTAGAGGTTTCAGTCTGTAATTGGCTGACTCCCATAAGGGTGGCATCATAGAGAAATAGTCCATGGCCATTAGAAAGTAGAAAAGGAAGAAAGGATGACCGCACCTCTTCCTATCCCTTGTATTTTACCTGGGCTGCTCAGTGTGGTTAGCACTAATCTTAATCCTAGGACCCTTGATCCTAGAATTGCACCATGAATCAATCCCAGGGTCACAAACTCTAGATACAGCCACCTATGAAAAGTGGCCCGCGTATGACTATATGAGACTTTGGGGAAACATAGATGCAAGCCATTGCATTCTGTCTCTGACCCATCAAAGACTCATGTACATGTATTTATGCAAAAGATATTTAGTCCATGTCTAAGAGTCACCAAAGTCCTAATAGCTTCATTATTGCTAAAAACTGCAATCTCAAAAACTCCTCTAAGTTTGAAGTCAAACATTCAGCTTCAAGCCACTGTACAAGTGAAAAGGAAGTTAAACACTTACAACATTCAATAGGAAAAGACAGAACTTTCCATTCCAAAAGTTATAGTTGGGAATGTCAAGGAATGGAAACAAAGATAAAACATCCATCCAGGGAAGCAGTAAATGCAATAGCTCTGCTTCCAACATGCCTAGGAATCTGTGGCAAGATCTGAACTCCGCAGGGCCGGGGTGGCTCACCCCTAGGGCACTTCTGGGGGTTGTGCACCCCATGGCTTCTCTCTTGGACTGGCTCTGTTCCTGCATTGCAGTTTCACTCAGCCAATCCACATGCCTGTCTTTTCTAAATTTCTTGGATTTCCACTCACTTTTGTGAGATTACTGTCTCACTTTCTCCTCTGAGCGGCACGCTGCTTGGCCCATCAGGTCTTCTGAAATCTAGGTGGAGGCCTTCCTGACTCCACAACTGCTGCATTATGCATGCACCTAAAACTAGCACCTTGTGGATGAGGTGAAGGTCTCTACCGGGCGGCCTGGTATCCAGGATTCCTTCTCTCTTGGCTGTAGGGCTCCAATGCCTATGAACTGGATCACAAGTAACAGCTTCCCCGGCTGCCTCCCTGCGGGAACACAGTTCTCTGGGGCTCTCTCCACAAACCAGTCTTTCCCCTTTGCAGCTGTGAGACTGCACAGCTGCTGTCATGCCCGTTCTTCTGATGTCTTCAGGCCATCTTTTCTGTTATCTTCTTCCAAGATACTTGGCTTTTTATTTCTATACTTTTTGGTGAACAGTTTCTCTTCTGCTCCATCTTTGCAGCCCACAGCTTTCCTGGGGTTTCCCTTCTTGCCAAACCCAAAACTTGTAAAATCATCCTCTGGAGTCTTTCCCCTTGATTTATAATATAAGTCTGGCTAAGAGCCCTCAACAGTAGCCAGGGGCTCAGCATTAGAGTAACTTGAAATGTCTTTTGCCCGATTAATCTGCCAACCTTAATTTCAGACTCAGGCAAAGTCTCTGGACATGAGAAACGTGTGGGCAAACTTTCTGCCAAGGCATAACACACACTGTCTGGAATCCAAAAGGCACTGAAGCCCTTTCCACGAGAAACTTCCCAAGCCTTGTCTTTATGACATCATTTCTGTCAGCATTTTGACTTTCTGAGCTCTGATCAGTGTCTTATCAAGCCTCAGGTGTTCAAACTCTACTTTTTAGCCTGGCATTTCCAAATGTTTTCAAACTTTTCCCACAGCCAGCTCCTAGGAAGGTACAGTCACAGCAGCAACCCTGCTTCTCTGGTATGAAATTTTGCTTTAGTTACTTTTCTAGTTACTGAGACAAAATATCCAATATTCAAAGTTAAAATAAGAAAGGTTTATTTACATCACAGTTTCAGTCCATAATTAGCTGGCTCCATCCAGGGTGGAAATCAGAGAAGTAGCACAGAGAAAAAAATGTTCATGGCAGGCGGAAGGTAGACAAACCAGCAAGGGCAAGCCACAGTTCCTTCTATTCTTTATACCTTATCCAGGGTGCTTAGTGTGGGTAGCACTCACAAACTTAATCCTATTGCCCTTGGTCCTGACAGTGTACCATACATCAATCCCAGCACCACACAATTGCAGTCCAACCACCTCTGAAAAAGTCCCACTAATGATTCCATAGGGCTTTGAAATGACATCAAAACACAAGCCATAACAAAAAGCACTACAATTGTAATGGTATTTAAATGCTAATCTAAGAAACATCAAATTTTTCCTCTCTATGTCAAGGGAAGTCTTCAAAGCTTCTGTTTTTTTGCAAATTGGAATAATAATGAGTAAGCACTTTTAGCTCTTACTATCCTACAAACACCATTCTTACTGCTTTCTGTGTAGCAATTCACTGAATGTCATTAGAAAGTTAACTATGACAGCAACAAGACACGAGTCGCAGGGAATGACTAAAGATGGTTGAGGTAATGTAGATTTGAAGACTACTGTAAAGGTTTTGAATAATAAGAAACATACTTCCTAACCACAGTACTTGTAAATCTTCAATGAGAAAAGCACTTAGACTTTTTTTTTTTTTGTACTAGAGGTCGAACTCTGCACCTTGCACTTTTAAGGTGGGCACCAGAACCACCGAGTTAAGTCCCCAGTAGACTTTGGATTAAATCTGATAGGATTTTTAACTGATCACACGTGAGGGAAAACAAAAAATAATTTAAGACATTGATTTAAATTGGCTTGGTCTGAGAAATATTAAAATATCTCTAAGACAAAGAGAATTTACAAAAACATCGTTTTAAAAGATGAATTTGTTGTCATGTCTGTGGGGCGAAGGATCAAAAGGGTCACCCAGAGTGTGACGTGCCACTTGGATGGAAAGCTAAAGTGAAGGAGATTTGAATGTTGTCCTTTATTCCTAAATCAATCTTTTCACAAGAAAATAGTTGTGAATGCCAAGATAGAAATTGAGAAAAGAATTCCAGTAAAGGGGATGATTATAGAATCATGGTTTTCTAAATATGAGAATGACCATAAGGATTATGAATCCCATCATTCTAATTTGAGGAAATGAAATCTAGAGAAAATGACACTTCCATGTACAATTTATAGCATAAATTATCAGAACAACTGATAACATGAGAGCTTTGAAGTGCTGGAGACAATCTTCTATAATGGAAAATTAGGGAGGAGGGGACCACAATTAAGGATATGGAACACAATTAAGAATTCACTTTGAGGAAGACCTCAATATTTCACAAATCTAAGCAATTTTGAGTTTATTGCTGGATGCTCTTCATTAATAAAATATGAAATGTAACAGGAGCAAAAATCGCCTTCCATATAGGACCTACAACTAACTAGTCTCAGTTTTTCCTCTGCACAGAAATAGTGTTCTCTTGCCGTCCCTGCAAGATATAATTATTGTTTAACTTCCTCTTCTCTTTTCATACCCTGTTTCTTTTTCTTTTTCACATTTCACAATATAAGCATGCTACAATTTTGTGTCTTTAAATATTTTATGCTTTTAAAAAGGTAAAATTGGGCCAGAGATTTAGCTTAGTGGTTCTGGCACCTGCCTAGCAAATCCAAGGTCTCTGGTTTGATCCCTGGTAACCACATACAATAATATGGGGCGTGGTGACTCACACCCACCAGCAATCAATACCACATAGCATGAATGCCAGGTTTGGTGCCTCTAACCTGTAATCCCAGCACTCAGGAGGCAGAGGCAGGAGGATTGCTGAGTTCGAGGCTTGCCAGGGCTACAGAGTGAGCTCAGGGCCAGCCTGAACTACAAAGCGAGACCCTGTCTCAAAACAAACAAACAAACAGTTATAGTTAATATAATTTGTTGTCTTTGTAAATATTGTGTCCAATGTTAAATTTCAAAAATAATTACCTTTTTGATACCTGCTGGTGATTTCATGCACAATTTTTTTATCTACAGCTGTTTTTCTCTTTGCTTTTTCTTGTAATTTTTAAATTAAATTTTATTAATAAGTTTTTCTCTCAAGTAGCATTGTTTATTTTATCTATTTACACTTCTGAAGATTGGACACAGATCCTTATACAGCTGTGAGAGGATTCTTTCACTGATCTATACCACAGGCAATAGGAATAATGTTCTAAATGACAAAGGCAGGAAGCACATTTCAACAACTCCAGACATATTTCTCTTGTGAGGCCTTCAAGTCTCTTAAATTTGATTTTTAAATTCTTTATCAGTGGAGAGTAATATCTTCTACATCAACTTAAAATATATTTTGGAAATGTTGAGAAGGTAATGTTGGTAATATTGCTTTTGTTAAAGTATGATTGTTGTTTGAAAACTAGACTACTCTGGAAAAACAAGTTTTCACATTTAGAGTTATTTATTTGAAGAAGGATAGTTGAGTGGATCCCCGTATATTATAGATTATATAATAACGAGAATTTACTAGCTGTGTATACTCCTATAGTAGTTACAAACGTTTATTATTACACTCCAGATATTTAGTAACATGCCTAATTTTTTTTTTGATACAGGGTCTCGCTTTGTAGTTCAGGCTGGCCCTGACCTCACTAGGTAGCCCAGGCAAACCTTGAACTCAGCAATCCTCCTACCTCTGTCTCCAGAGTGCCTGGATTATAGGCGTGAGCTACTACACCTGGCATTGTGGTATGTGGTACTGATTGCTGGTGGGTGTGAGTCACCACACCTGGTATTGTTGTATGTGGTTACCAGGGATGGAACACAGGACCTTGTGCTTGCTAGGCAGACACCAGAACCACTGAGCTAAATCTCCAGCCTGACATGCCTAAATTTTCAATCATATTTTTTTCTTTCCACATTAAGGTGCTTTATATTTGAATGGTAGTTTTAATTATAATCCACTAATAATGGCTTCTTTAGGAAAACAGTATGACTGAATGTGCTATTATATTAGGGATTATAATAAAGAGTCCAAAAATTAATTAATTATCATTAACTGACTGCAAATATTTGAGATCAAAGTTAGGTCAAAATTCCTTTTATCCCTAGAAGGTATACAATGCTTTTTTTTTTAAATGTATTTTATGCTGTGAGATCCACAAAGTCTGAAATTGAAATTATTGTCTTCTATGGTGAAATAAATTGAGGAGTATCCTGATTATCCAACAGCTTATTTGGAAAACAGTCCTCAGAAATGTGTACAATATCACAAAAATTCCTTGATAACCAAATAAGCATTTAACAAAAGAACAAAGCTTGAGCCATTACATTACTGGATTTATACATGCATTACAAAGTTATAGTTATGAAAACAATATGATATTGGCATAAACAGAGACACAGGGAAATGGAGCAGCATAAAGAACTCAGAAGCAAGTTGTCATATGTAAAACCAACTGATTTTCAACAAGGGAGCTTAAGTCATATGCTGGAGAAGGGAGAGTCACTCGAATGAATGGTGCTATGAAAAATGTATGTCCACACGAGAGGAAAGAAAGCCGAAGCTTATCTTTCACCATAAGACAAAATAAATTCTTACATGTTAAGTAATTACACGTAAGGTCCAAAATAGTGAAAATATTTTTAGAAACACTTTATTGAGATGTTTCAGGACATTGGGAAAAATGGAAACTATTTGGCCAAGAACTTGATAGTAAACAAAAGCAGAGATGGACAAATGCTATTTTATCAAATTAAAGAAGTTCTACAAAGAAAACAATCAATGGAGCAAAATAAAGCCTCATTAAGTCCTGCCACAGAGACACTGGAAAACATAAATTAGCAAAGTGATTTTTTAAAAGTAGATCTCTGGGAATTGTGACATAAATAATAGGAAGGTTGGTTACTATTGGGGAAAAAAAAACAGGAATGAAAGACAATTCAGAGAAAGAAGCAAACCCAATCAGAAGACCAACTCAACTCTTGGAGATAACTTCCTGTATAGACACAAGGGAACCCCTAGTGTTGGGCCAACAGCCCTATTTACAAGAAAAGCCCATAATTGTTGTCATATGAATAAACAACATGAGGTTTTACCCTAAAAGTAACTCCTGCAGGCTAAAGTTGGAGAGAAAACCTAGTAAAGCACCCACCACAATTGCCGCAGTCGTGAATCTTGCACCATTTCAGGAAGAGGTTGGATATTCAAAATAACATCACAGGAAAACAAAACAAAACAAAACAACAACAACAAAACTAAAAAACCACTTCAGTGATCTTAGTTTCACCCTCCCACAGGAAACCGGCGAGAGATATTCACAGAGAGGCCACAAGGTAGCACAGACCCACTGAAAAGTTTATCTCGGAACATTTTCCTCTGTATGCTATGTGACTTGTAAAAGTGGCCGAGTCTGAAATTACTGGCAGTAATTACAGTAATCTAAACCTTCACCTTGCTGTCTAGATCCAGCACACATCAGAGCTCCAATTGCTTGCACTGACCACAACCAAGAGCCAAGAACACCTCTATACTTTGACAGTAGCCCCAAGTGTGACCATACAGAGAAACCTCCGGGACAAGGATGAAACTCACAGACCCACAGGAGATAAATCAAGGCAGAGAAAATTGTGACTTGCTGGATTCTAAAGCTGCAGATCCTAAAAAGGAATCATTCATTCAAAAGCCCAGCAGAATTTTGTTTTTGGACACTTTATTTATTATTATCTTTATTTTTCATTGTTTTTAAATTATTTCATATGTACATTTTACATATACACTGTGATCACATTCAACATGGAGAATTTGTACCTGTACATGACACATCTTGGTTCTCATTTTTTCTCATTCTCATTGTTTTGTGGGAATTGTGATTTGATTTCTTCATTTACTTTATTTAATATTTTAAGTTTTCTTCATTTTTCTTTTTCATCTTTTTGCCTTTTTTCCTTGTTTGTTCTCTTCTATTGCTTTCTTCTAATTCTATAATTTCCCTTTACTCCTAAATAAGTTACTTTATCTCACATTTCTCCTTATCTTCTTACATTGTTTAATTTTTCAAGATTTTCTCCTTTTGTGCCCCCATCTCCTTTACCATCACTAGTGTAAATATTATGCTTTATCAATCTGTGTAGCTATATCTTAATGTTTATCATATTTATTAGTCTCATCTAATGATTAAGGATGTATATTAGTGTTTTTTCATATACCAGTATTAATCTTGTCTTTGATAGTATTCATAATATCATGAAGAAAAATACTTAGAAAGTAATTTAACCAAAAAGTTAAAAAATATAACAAATTATGTTAACCTGGAATAGGAGATTGAAGAAGGCAAAATAACATGAAAAAAAAATTCCTTTTCCCCAAATAGGCAGAACTAATATTGTCCAAATGATTGTAAGTCTACTATATATATATATATATATATATATATATATATATATATATATATACATGCACCTATATGTGCATATTTGCTTCAATCCATTAAAATTACCTTTCACATTCATCACAGATGGAGAAAATACAACCCTAAAATTCATATAGCGCAACCAAAGAAGTGAAGCGTCAACTTACATAATGGGAAGAATTTTGCTACTTATTATTTGAACAGGCTACTAATAAATAGAATATGAAGAACCCCCAAAATTTGACTCCTGAAATAAAAAAATTGAACATGTATATCCATGATTTTAGCAGTACAACTCATAAAATTAAATTTTGGAGGGGGCCTGTATGTTCATTAACATATGAAACTTTAGAGGAAATGTGACATATATACAGTGAAGTACTGTTTGTGATATGAAGAAGGATAAACTTGAGTAACTGGTAGGAAGACAGTGCTCTTGAAAGCTTAATGTTACATAAAATAAATCAGACAAACAAGTATCGCGTGGTTTCTCTTATATGTCAAACTTTAAATATAAATAACAAGCAAATAAAAGCAGGATAATAGGAAATCCAGAGCTAGATATTTTGCAGAAGTGGAGGGAAGCATGAAATTGTGGCACAGATAGAGAGGAGAGAGGAATTGTATGCAAAATTTAAGGTGTATTATGAAATGGATATGGGCATGGAGAGCAGCGGGTCTGGAGTTAGCCAGCTGTTCTTTGATGATGAATTTGACTGATTTTTAAAAATTTTATTTTGAGACTGTCTCACTATGCAGATCAGACCAGGCTTGAACTCAATATGTAATGCAGACAGGCCTCAAATTTATAGTGACCCTCCTACCTCAGTCTCTTGAGTGATGGAATTACATGTTTGCACCATCAAACCAGGCTTGACTGGTATCACTTTGAAACTACTCCTCTGTTGACTTAAAACGAAAAACTGGTCACATCTTCATCCAGTTATGGCCATTCAAGTGTCATGCTAACAAGATAGGCAATGTGACTTTTGAGGGAAGAGTCATCACAAAATTGTTCAGAGTATCCCCTGCAAGCTCAGGTGCCCTGAATTGGATGAGGGACTAATATCCTGAAACTGAAAACTAATCAGAAAGATAATGTATGCAGAAAAAAAATAAAAGCGAGTAGCTGGACCATTGAAAATGGAACTCATTACTGGCATGGCTGGGGTACATCACCACCACCTTTGCTGCTCTGGAGAGCAGGCGTCATGAGAGCACCACAAATAGGTAGCCTGGGAAAATGAAGGAACAGTGTACAGCAGACTTTTGGAGAAAACTACACTACCAGCCCTGGGGAATGCTGCAGCAGGCGGGAATTGACACCAGTGGTCACTGCAGGCATGAGAATCCCATTCACACTCTAGGCAGAGAGAACACAGAAACAAAAAAGGTGCCTGCCATCTCCTTGTGGTGCATGCCTACTGACACCGTCCTTAATCCACCACTGTGTGCTCATTAATTCCCACTGACTGCAGCTAGCACAGTCAAAAAGAATCAAATTCTGTCACCAACAAAGAAACAAATTGGGTAGAAATTCTGCTTACAGCTCAGAGGTCATGTGGGAATTGCATATGGTTGCTCTTTTTGGAATGGTGGACATGGGTTCCAGCCAAAAGTACTTCTGGCTTTTTCCTTTCTTTTTGTTTTGATTTAGTTGTTGTTTATTATCTTCCCCTTTTCCTCTTCACATCTCTTTATTCCATTTATTTGATTCGAATTTCCATCCCAACATTCTTTTCTTTTTAACTTGTTTCTTAAACTTTTTTTTAAAAATTGACACTATGGGCTGGGGATTTAGCTCAGTGATTCTGGCATCTGCCTAGCAAGAACAAGATCTCAAGTTCAATCCCCAGTAACCACACAACACAATGCTGGACATGGTGACTCACACACACCAGCAATCAGTGCCACGTAGCACAGTGCCAGATGTGGTGGCTCACACCTGTAATCTCAGCACTCGGGAAGCAGAGGCAGGAGGACTGCTGAGTTCGAGGTTTGCCTGGGCTACATAGTGATCTCCAGGCCAACCTGAAGTAAAAAGTGAGACCCTGTCTCAAAATGTTTTTTATTTTAGTGCTACTTTTTTTGTGTGTGTGTGGTACCGGTGATCAAACTTTGGGTCTTATGCTTCCAATGTAGACATGATACCACTTGAACTAAATCCCTGGACCAAGTGGTACATTTTATATAGATATCATGACCACAATCAACACCGAGAATTTGTACCACTACATGGCATGACTTAATTTTTAGTTTTTCCCATTGCCTTGCCCATCCTAAACTCCCCCACTCCCTAATTCTACTTTTCAAATTTTTCTTTATTCTGCTTTCTTTCAGTCACTCCTATTTTCTTCTGTATCTGTCTTTTCCTTGTCTATTGTTTTCTCTTTTGTTTATCTTATCTAGCCCCCTTTTCCCCATGCTTCTTCTCTAATTTATAGGTTCCCAAATACATCAAGAAGATCTTAAAGCTTCATAGTTTTTTGGAATTCTCAAATTGTACCTCGCTCCTCTTACAGCCCATCCTCATCTCAACAAATATCTCCTAATGACCCTCACTGTTAGCCCGTTCACTCAAACTAAAAAAAGATTGTCAATGGAAATTGAAATCTTAATTGTTTTACTTATTATGATTTCTCCTCTCTACTTTTTCTCCTACTGACTTAAACATGTCATTCACACTTTACTACATTTCTTCCACATCACAGATTAACTGGTAATAACAATAAATTATTGACTGTAAGGGGTATTAATAAAGAGTGACAGAGTAAATACAAAGTTTAATGTATGTGAGTAATGTACTTTAATAACCAAAGAAAATCTCTCATTAAAACAGTATAATAATGGTTGGGCCGGAGATTTAGCTCAGTGGTTCCGGCACCTGCCTCGCAAATGCAAGGTCCTGAGTTCGATCCTGGTAACAACATAGAATGCTGGGCGTGGTGACTCACGCCTGTCATCCAGCACTCGGGAGGCAGAGACAGGAGGATTGCTGAGTTCAAGGCTTGCCTGGGCACCATAGTGAGCTCAAGGCCAGCCTGAACTACAAAATGAGACCCTGTCTCAAAAACAAAACAAAACAAAACACAACACCCAGTATAATGGTCCAAGCCATTTAAATTAAGGACATATTGTGGTGAACATTATCTCAAGACAAACCTGGAAATATGTTTTCCAGTATCTAACTTAAAAAATCTTCATATCAAAAAACATTCATATCAATTTCAATCTTTCCTCACACTAATGGACCTAAATATTCTGTGCACAAAAAATAAAGCATAAATGTATTTGTCTGGATAAACAGAGACACATAGTCATATACTTACATACAAGAAGTAACGTGGGGGGCCGGAGGGTTAGCTCAGTGGTTCTGGCGCCTGCCTCGCAAGCGCAAGGTCCTGAGTTCGATCCCCGGTAACCACATAGAATGCTGGGCGTGGAGACACGCCCACCAACAATCAACACCGCATACCACAATGCCGGACGTGGTGGCTCATGCCTGTCATCCCAGCACTCGGGAGGCAGAGACAGGAGGATTGCCGAGTTCGCGGCGGCTTGCCTGGGCACCATAATGAGCTCAGGGCCAGCCTGAACTACAAAGCGAGACCCTGTCTCAAAAAAGAAGTAACATGGAACAACAAGCAGGACCCAGGGGCTCCAACAGAGAAGAAGCAAGGTTATGGGAGAAACAAACTAAAATTTAGAAATGTTAACCCAAATTTTTCAAAATAATTGAGGACAAATTTAACATTGTGGATTAAAACAATATTAGAAACAGTGGAAATAAAATACTATATAGAATGCATAAATTATATACATGACCAATGTGACAACATGTTTGTGAAATCAAAGTAAAATGTGAATAGTAAATATTCAATCAACAGCTATTAAACACAAGAAGACCAGCTTTTGCCAAGTGCTGCAGTCAGGGGAAGGTACCTACATTCGAATGGGTTCCAACTATGTGGGGCTAAAGGTTGGCTAAGTTGTGGACAGTTATCAGTAAGGAATTTGCCTAGTATGGAGCCAGTCACAGCCATCTCCTGCAGACATCCAGGAGGTGTGTGGATATAGCTGTAGCATCCTGAGGATTCCTACTGCAGTGAATCCACAGACACAACCCCACTCGATTAGTCTTGGAGAGGGTTAGTTGCTGGCACTCACTACTCTGCCATTTTTAGTCTCCTGCACATTTCTTTCTTTTTAAATTGAATTCTTTATTAGTACAATTTACATACATCTCACAATCACATATAACATTGAGGAATTTGTACCAGTATATTCTCATTTTTACCCATATCCCTACCCACCCACACCTCCCCACCCCATATATATATATATATATATATATATATATATATATATATATATATATATATATATATATGTTCTTTTATTTTCTTTCCAAATCATATTTATTCCTTCCCCTCATTACATTCCCACACTAAATTTCCAATGGAAAATTACTATTCTACAAAAACTATCATACTTTCTAGAGCTCATTTGCATCTACAGGTGCTCATATCAAAAAGAAGATCCAGTATTTGCCTATCTGTGATCAATTTATTTCACTTATTAGTGTATCCTCCAGATGTCTTCATTTGCACATAAATGAATTGATCTTGTCATTCTTTATGGCAGAATAATACTCCATTTTATTAAAAAAAACCACATCTTCTTTATCCACTCTCCAGTTGATGGACATTTGGGTTGTTTCCACGATTGAGCTATCAGGAACTGAGCTGCTATGAACAACGGTGTACATCTGTCTTTCCAATGTGATTTTTAAAATTCTTTTGGGTATATTCCTAGCAGGGGGGTGGCAGGGTCAAATGAGACTCCTAGTCCTAGTTTTCTCAGAAATCTCCACATGGATCTCCACAATGGTTGAACAAGTCTACAGTCCCACCAACAGTGGAGAAGGGTTCCTTTCTCGCTACAGCCTCACCAGCGTTTATTGTTGGTTGATTTTGTAATCACAGCCATTCTTTGTGAAGTGAGATGAAATCTCAGGGTTGTTTTCATTTGCATCTCTCAAATGACCAGTGATGTTGAACATTTCTTCATATGCTTCTTAGCTGCTTTGACTTCTGCCTCTGAGAAGTGTCTGTTCATTTCAGATGCCCATTTTTGAATTGGGTCTTTAAACTTGGGGAAGCTGCTCTGTTTAAGTTCTTTATATATTGTAGATAATAGCCCTATGTCTGATAAACAGCTAGTAAAGATTTTTTCCCACGTTGTTTGCTGTCTTTTAGCTGTGCCAGTGACTTCTTTTGCTGTGCAGAAGCTTTTCAGTAGGATGACATCCCATTTGTTGATTCTTTCTGCTAGTTCTTGTGCTAAAGAGGTTTTATTCATAAAGTCTCTACCTAAGCCAATGTCTCCAAGAGTTTTGCCCAACCTGTTTTCCAGCATGCTTATTCTTTCTGTTTTAATGTTTAAGTCTCAAATCCATTGTGAATTTAGTTTTGTACACTGTGAAAGAGATAGGTCTAGCTTTAGTTTTTGGTAGGTTAAAGTCCAGTTTTCCCAGCACCATTTGTTAAAGAGGCTGTCTTTCCTCCATTGAGGATGTTTGGCTCCTTTGTCAAAGATAAGGTGGCTTAGTGTATCCGGGGTTGTTTCTGGATCTTCTAATCTATTCCACTGGTCCTCAAGTCTTTTACGTTGCCAGTACCATGCAGTTTTTATCACAGTGGCTTTATAGTAGAGTTTTAAGTTGGGGATTGTAATACCCCCTGCTATGTCGTGGTTGCTTAGAATTGCTTTTGCTATTCTAGGTCTCATGTATTTCCAGATGAATTTTTGGATGATTTTTCTCTAGCTCTGTGAAGTATAGTGTTCCAATTTCAATTGGAATTGCATTGAATCTGTATAGTAGTTGTGGGAGTACAGCCATTTTGACGATGTTGGTTCTCCCTACCCAGGAACAAGGGATGTCTTTCCATTTTCTGATCTCCTTTTTCAGTCTTAGAGTTTTCAGAGTAGAGGTTTTTCACTTCCTTTGTTTGGATGATTCCTAGATATTTCATTTTTCTGGGTGGTATTGTGAAAGGGACTGACTCCCCAATTTCTCTTTCAGTGAGTCTGTTGTTTGTGTACACAAAGGCTTTTGATTTTTGAGCATTGACCTTGTATCCAGCAACTACTAAATTTGGTAATTAAGTCTATTGTCTTTTGGTTGAGTTTTTAAGACCCTCTAGATAAAGTATCATATCATCATCAAATAATGGCAGTTTAACTTCTTCCTTTCCTATCTTTATTCCTTTTATACCTTTGTCCTGCCTGACTGCTATGGTTAATGTTTCCAGCACTATGTTGAACAAAAGTGGTGACAGCAGGCATCCTTTTGTCATTCCTGATCTGAATGTAAAAGGTTCCAGTTTTTGGCCATTAAGTATGATGCTGGCTGTTGGTTTCTTGTAAACAGCTTGTATTAAATTGAGATAAAGTCCATCTATTCTGATTCTCTGTAGGGTTTTGATCATGAATGGGTGTTGGATTTTGTCAAATGCTTTTTCTGCATCTATTGAGATAATCATATGGTTTTTGTCTTTGAGTCTGTTAATATAGTGTGTTACATTTATTGATTTGCATATGTTGAACCAGCCTTGCATCCCTGGGATAAATCCGACTTGATCAGGGTGTATGATTTTCTTGATAACTCTCTGTATTCTGTTTGCCAGTATTTTATTGAGGATTCTTGTGTCATTATTCATTAGAGAGATTGGCCTGTAGTTTTTCTTTTTTGTGGGACCTTTCCCTGCCTTTGGAATCAAGGTGATGGTTGCTTCAAGGAATGATTTGAGGAGTACTCCTTCCCTTTTGATTTCATTTAAAAAATTTAGAAGTACTGGCATTAACTCTTCTTTAAAAGTTTTGTAGAATTCAGTAGTGAAGCCTTCAGGACCAGGGCTTTTCTTTGTTGGTAGGTTTTTTTTTATTACATTTTCAATTTCCCAAATTGATATCAGGCTATTTAGCATTTTTATATCCTCTTCATTCAACTTTGGAAGTTCATATGTGTCTAGGAATCTATCCATTTCTTCTAGATTTTCCATTTCTTATCAGTACATATGTTCCAAATACATATTTATTATCCTTTGGACTTCCACTGGATCTGTGGTGATTTCCCCATTTTCATTCCTAATAGCATGGATTTGAGCCTTTTCCTTCCTTTGTTTTATAAGGTTGGCTAAGGGTCTGTCAATTTTATTTATCCTTTCAAAGAACCAAGTCTTTGATTCATTGATTTTTTGTATTGTTCTCTTTGTCTCCATTGCGTTAATTTCTGCTCTGATCTTTATAATTTCCTCTCTAGTATGTGCTTTGGGTTTGTTTTGCTCCTCTTTTTCCAATTGTCTGAGGTTCATCATTAGATTGTTTATTTCAGTTTGCTCTATTTTCCGAGTGTAGGCATTCACTGCTATGAATTTCCCTCACAGAACTGCTTTCCTTGTGTCCCATAAGTTCTTATATTTTGTATGGGTTTTGTCATTTAGTTGTAGAAAGTGTTTAATTTCTTCTTTAATTTCTTTTGTGGCCCATTGTTTGGTCAACAGAGTGTTGTTCAATTTCCCTGTTTTTGTGAGGATACTGGAATTTCTTTTCCTACTCAGCTCCAGTTTCAAGGCACTATGGTCTGATAGTATGCAGGGGATAACTTCGATTCCTTTGCATTTGCTTAAGCCTGTTCTATGAACTAGAATGTGATCTATTTTGGAGAATGATCCATGAGCAGCTGAGAAGGTATATTCTGGCTTTGTAGGGTGAAAAATTCTGTAGGCATCTATTAAGTGCATTTACTCAAAAGTTTGATTTAGCTCAAGTATTTCCTTCCTGACTCTTTGTCCAGTTGATCTGTCAATTTGTGATAGTGGAGTATTGAAGTCCCCTACTACTATTGTATTCGTGTTTATCTGGCTTTTCACGTCCACTAATGTTTCTTTTATATATTGGGTGCCTTAGAGTTTGGCGCATAAATATTTATTATTGTTATTTCTTTCTCTTGGATAGTTCCCTGTATGAGAATATAGTGACCTTCTTTATCTCTTTTAATCAGTTTGGGTTTGAAATCTATTTTATCTGCAAACAAGAGAGCCACTCCTGTTTTTTTGCAGTTTCCTGTGGTGTGGAGAATTGTTTTCCACCCTTCTATTTTCAGTCTATGGGTTTCCTTCTGAATTAGGTGTGTTTCCTGTATGCAGCAGATTGTAGGATCTTGCTTCTTGATCCAATCTGCTAGTCCGTG